>CM031238.1:452120609-452217385 GCA_018340775.1 Taxus wallichiana var. yunnanensis
TTAAAATATAAAAGATGTGGATGACCCTTGTGTAGTCATCCCTTTATTCTCCCCTTTTGGCAAAAGGGAGATGTAAAAACCATGTAACTTGATTTGACAAAATATATGATAGACTTTGTGTAGATGTGAGTTGCATTGGGAGATGGGATTGGTTAATTTGAATATGTGATCAGTTGCAATAATGGAGAGAATTGATGAGATGGAGAGTATATTTGGACTCACGAGATATATCATGTAATTGTGCAAACAAGTATTCACACCGACATAGTATGTCGAGATATATCATAATAATGAGACAGTGTGGGAGTGTCAAGAACCATAAAAATGACTCATGGATGGTGTGAAAATGGAGTAACGGGTCCCAAGATATGATTCATATTGTGATAAAGGTATTAATGAGGATTGGACCTCAAGCAAGGTAAGGAGGATAACTTGTGATGAGAAATATCGGGCTCTATATAACAAAAGAGAAAAGTGCAAAGTTACTTTTGATTTGTAATCACGTGATTGATGAGAGTGCTCTAAGACGATGAGGATATCGAAGGCTAGAGAGGAGATTCGACATGGTTTGAGAGGGTGATCGAGGGAATTCAAACGCACATGATAGATGAGATAGTAAGTTTATTTAATACAACATTTTATTAGGGAATAGACTTTTTTTTTTTAAATTTAGCAAATTTTTAATTGTTTCTAAATTGTGTAAAAGGTGAAAATTGAGTGATTGTCTGTTTTAGACTTGGTTCAAAACCATACGGTTCTTACCTAAATCCATATGTTTGTGACCTAAACTATACATTTTTACCTAGGTCAACATATGGGCATTGGATGAGGTCTATAACATGTTTTGATGATTTTATGAGGAATATTTGACAAAAAAATTGCTAATAGTTTTTTTGTGTCGGGTTGTGTTTACAGAGAGATGTGTACCCAAAAGAGTTTCGTGGTGGTCGGTATATGGAAACACTATTTACTAATGGTATGGATAATCCAGTTGTGATGTACTTTGATAGAGAAGGGCTTCGTCATGTTT
Organism: Taxus wallichiana var. yunnanensis; assembly: GCA_018340775.1. NCBI lineage: Eukaryota > Viridiplantae > Streptophyta > Pinopsida > Cupressales > Taxaceae > Taxus > Taxus wallichiana. Next base: position 452,121,640 of record CM031238.1, read on the forward strand.
GCATGGTTGGGGACGGTGCCTCCAGTATGCATTTGATTACAATGTTGTGTGAGCGGTGGAATGCTAACACATGTACTTTCTAGCTCTCGATAGGGAGATGATAGTCACTTTATAGGATGTGTACCAAATCTTGAGATTTCCATTAGTAGGAGAGTGAGTACATGTGCTTCCTGCAAACACATTATATCATATGAGGCTTGTGTAGAAATATTTTGTGGGACGTTGTGGGCGAAAAGATCCCACAATTAGCTTGAGTAATATTGTGACATCCTGGATTCTGCAATTATAGAACTATATTGCAGTGTTATTGGATTTATGTGTAGCAATTGATGGTGGTGGGGTATCGATATCATATAGGCTATGACAGATTTATTAGGATATTAAGGAGCATGGGACTAGATACACATGGGGTCGGTGTATGTTGACATACTTGTATAGAGATTTGTACATATTTACCTTGGAGAGCTATTATGGTGGTGTGGTAAAGCAATCACATTATTTCACATTTGGGTGCATGAGCATATTTTTTACATGTATCACATAGGTGGGCCATATATTGAGTGGGCATACCTAGAGATAGTGGTAGCATGGTGTGGTCCTTCCCTAGAGGTAGGATATTTATACTATGACATATAGGTCTTGTTATCCAAAATTCACCCCCCAGGGTAATTTTGATAACATGCATCAGATTATTCAGTCCCAGGAAAGTATATTGATTCAAGGTAAAAATCATGTTTCTGGGGTCCCCTCGCTTCTTTCCAACTCTCCTTTCCAAGAGGAAAACCCAAAAAATTTTAAAAATGTGAAAAATTTGTAAAAGCCAAGCTTGGAGCTGAAATACAGAGAAAATCGGCTAAGTCCTAGCCTGAAAGACTTGGGGCAGTTGGGACGTCGGGCACAATCGGCTGAAAAGCCGCCCAGCGTCCGGTCGTGCGGCTTGGGACATCGGGACGCGTGGGCGCGAAAAGCCGAACCGGCCGAAAAAATGAAGAAAATTGCCTAAGTCTTGTTTCGCTCGGTCTGGGACAGTTGGACCAAAAGTACATAGGAGGATGCGGATCGGACGGTTTAGCGCAAGTCACCATTTCGGCGCTTAGGAGAGATTTGTCCCAGGCACCTCCAGACAGGTTGGGACGAATCACGCGGAGGACGCGAACCGGCCGATTCGGTGAAACAAAGGACTTTCATTTGGGACATCCGAGACAAAAGTACGCCACGGACGTAAAAAGTCGAAAGAGCCGAGAGCGAATGGAAATGTACCACGTGTCTTCACCGTAAAGAGGGACAAGGAATCCCAAATCAGGCGGTTCGAAGAAATTTGTCCCAGGCAGTTTGGGACAATCGGGCCAAAGGGACGCGAGGGACGCGAAGAGCCGAAAGAGCCGCCAACGAATCAGAGCAGGACACGTGTCCTAAGGCGGGGAGTTCGGAGCCAGGGAAAGACTTAGGAAAATTTGACAAAAGTCTTGGGCCAAAAAATTAAAAGACAAGGATGACCCCGCGCCCCTGTCCTCCAACCAGATCACGCCACGTGTCCCAAGTGGCAGGGGCACGGGGAAAAAATGGAAAATTTTCCAAAGTTATAAAAAGTCAAAATTTTCAAAGGAAAACCCATGGAAAGGGAAGGAGAGAGAATTTCTCATCCAATCAGCGCCCGACATGTGTCATCCAAGTGGCAGAGCGCGGGAAAAAATTCAAATATCCGTTTTGGCCTTTTTTTGCCCTAAATCTTCAGATCGCCATAACTTTCGATCCAGAGCTCGGATTTTCACGTTCTTTATATCAATGGAAAGCTGGTGAAATTCTCTACATGATTCCGGGGTCAATCTTGCATTTTGGTTCAGTTTGGAGAGATAAAATCAAGAAATGTCTCTGGCGTGTGGTAATGGCCAGAACTGATGTTTCAACAACCAGTTTTAATGCACATGGGTCGCATTCTTCTTCAGCATGGCCAGAAGACGCGTTTTAATGCACATGGGTTGCATTCTTCTTCAGCATGGCTAGAAGTGATGTTTCAACCACCGATTTTAATGAAGAATGTGTTTTGGTCAATGGTTGGGTTGCTTGCATGTTTTCCTATGTTTTCTCTCTCTTGGGCTCGACCCATGCATTGTATAAAGCCAGATTTGGCTCATTTTTAAAGTAGTGGTTCATCTTTTCTGCTCTGCCCTCCCTTCTTTTCTTCTCCAGGGTTGAAAATGGAGTTCGAACCTCCTCCCCTTCTCTGTAATGGCATTTTTTTCCTTTTACCATTAAAATGATGTTCTGTGCAAACTTCTGAAGCAACAAAACGTGTTTTGTGATGCATCTGTCCATCCTTGCTCATTTTTTCTTGTTTTCTTCTTGCCTCTCTTCATTGTAGGTATTTGTGCACGTTTGAATGTTCATTGCAGGTTTGGAGCCGTGTTCATGGAGTTTTGGGACATTTTCTGTGTGAAATCTATCCATCCTTCCCATTGCTCACCTCTCCTTGTTCCATGGCAGTTTTGATAGATGTTCAACATTCTCCTTCTCTGGTGTATCACTATTTTAGTGTAGGATTTTTGTTCTTTTCTCTTCTCTCTCTCTCCCTGTCTCCTTGGTGGTTAGATTAGGATTAGATTAGCTTTCCTGCACTGGAATAGCTTGTGGCAGGTAGTTTAGGAAGAGGAACCAACCTTCTCTGGAGATTCCTTTCTCATTTTCATGAATCCCACACTCAAAGAAAGGATTCAATGTTGTGTAATCACACTGGATGCTAGTATGATCAACCTAGAAATTTGATCAACATCCAGGGGTGTCTTGATTTTGCTACAACAGTCTATTTTGGATAGATTGACATCGTTGAAAATTATTTCGAGAAAATACGAGATTTTATAGGGTGGATAGAGGATGTTGTGGATCTTTGTTGTATCCAATAGACTATGTGAATAGAGGATCGATTCCCCACGCACGAGGACTTATAATATTATGAGAGAGTGACCTATCACCTCAAGGTCATGTAGGGGTACTCCCACCACCATACCCACGGGGAGGTCCACATATCCAACTCGTAGAGGTGGGACAATCTTGGGCCCATAATGGATGACCTACTACCACACCCTTATTAGAGAGGTGGATCCGGTGATAGTAGTGAGTGACATAGATGATGCAGGTTATACTACAACCTATACATCGTGGTGAGTTAATCACCGATGGGTTCTCTTATTTATGATATTAGTGGGTGGTCCAGATGGAGGTGCACCACCTATTGGTGTAGATAAGGCTCAAGTTCCTCCGCTTGAAGGAATATGAGGAGAGAGCAAGTCCCCCTGTGGAGATGTAATAGCGAAGGTGGTGGCTCAACATAGGTATAGATTGAAATTGATTTATTTGTTTTATAACATGTTATGGATTGGGTAAAAAGTGTCTAATGTGGGATGTGTGATGATTATAGGTGATGATTAATTGACCACCATTGTGGATGCCTGATTTTATACTCTACTCCGAATGTTCTAGGGATCTTTTCATTTGTGGACTACTTGAGAGAGTATATGATATTATAGGTGAGAATTCCTATTTATTTGACCCAAGAAGAATTGTGGTAGCCACATGTGTGGTCCTACAATGCTAAAGGGATGAGATTCGTGATGAGTTAGCAAAGCATCTAGTAGGCCACCTAGGGTAATTTTTTAGAGATTTTATTAGTGAGGTTGGCAGAGTCACAAGTGCAATATGCTCATGCACAAATGGATAATGTGACATTGCGAGAAAAAGTGTTGCATTATTAGGATAGGTCATTATCCAAATGATGTCGAGACTTAGGAGGACCAATTCACAATATCCAAAGAGATGTATATATTGAGAGTGATGAGTATTAATATAATGTGTATGAATAAATAAGCTCTCTACATGATCATTTTATAACATTTTGGTGTGAGATATATTTGTATATAGAAATTTTGATTTTTTTGCTTTGTGTATGATTTTTGCTATAGTTTTTGTGTTTTATCGATGGATATATATTTGTATATGTTGTCGATGTACATGTTAGTTGTAGTGGATATGTTGATATATAACAAGATGTATATTGCATTGATTTAGTGATGACATGTGATGTGTTGTGATTAATTGTAGCATAACATTGACTGTGATATAATTTATAGATAGAAGAAATGCATGTGATGATTGTATGTGTGTTAATCATTAAATAGTGTTCAACGTGAGGAAAAATAAAGAGGAAATGAACCTATGTGATGATAGTATGTTAAAAATAGGATACAAATAACATGATTGTGATTTTTAATGAGGTATTCTTGATTCCAACCAAATCCTTGTGGGCATACAAAGTGAGGAAACCTATTCGTAAAATGAAGGAAGGGTGATCCTATAATGTTCCCATAGGAAACCATGTGCAATGAGTATAAGTAGAAAGAGGGATTATATATAGTGTGTGTAATAAAGATGAATTACATATGGTATGAATGATGTAGAGGAGAGACTATACGCAAAGATTCAACTTAATGTGATGCACAAGTGGATAACACCAAAGGGTTTGTCAAAGTCACATGTGAAAATTTAGGGAAAAACCATTTCTCCTTGCTAACCCACTTATATACATTATGTGATTGCTCTTGTGTAGGAATGGTGTCAATGTAAGAAAGATGAATTGGAGTATAAACATGCTTTTCAAGTGTAACACTACCTACAATCATGTGTTGTGGAGGAGGTGAAGTATATTTATCTACATGTTGTGACTTATAAATAATGATACCTTTATCCTATAATAACTTAATATTATGATCTAACACATAAAAATAATTGTTACATTGCTCATTAATACAATGGAAGTTACAAAATTCCCGACCCTTATCATGCTCAAGTCAATGAGGAGGAGATGATCATTAGGTGGAAACCTAATCATCCTCTTATTAAGTAATGTAAGTAATATGTCATGGGGCCTATCACGAGCCTTATCAAAATAGATGGGATTCCACCTAAGAGGGGATGGTTTTCATGCTCATGGTTCAAGGGTAGGATGTGAAGAAGTATTTTTATTGTTAAAATGGGATTAGGGACTCATTTCCATTAAAAATGTTGGGATTTTAGATCCCCGTGATGATTACATTTCAAACCCACGCAACATAAAAGTTCCATGACAAAACTATTTCCCACACTAGGATGGGAAATAGTCCTCAATATTACCCATTCGGCCCTTTTTACTTTTCCTTTTCTTCACTTCATGCCACTTTCCATTATCCAACAAAACCACCAACATGAGATCACCGATATTTTTTAAGTATCCAGATTATTTGGCAGGGAATCCTGACCCGAATTTATTTTTCAGAAATGTGCCCTCTTTTCATTCATACCACGATCATATTCCCCTGATTTTCCTTCTATGTGTCCAACATATATTTTTCCATTTTTTCCATTGTCTTGTCCTTCGTGTTGGATTTTCTAGGCTCTTCCTTACAAAACGTGGTAGCCACCAAATCTAGATTCACAAAACCCCATCTTCCAAGAAACCTTGCCTCCATTTTTAACAGATTGAGGTTTTTTATTCATAGGACATGAAGCTTTCAGATGACTAGGGTTTCTATAAAATCTACACCTGGAAAGCCGTGTTTTCATAATCTAAAGCTTGGGAATACTAATAATTTCCAAATTTTAGATTAATTTGGTCCGATAGTCCTTTACTCAAATTGATTTCGACACAAATGCAGGCATAGGTGCACAGTCCCAAGTGGGTTCTATCCATATCTTCTTTTATAAACTTTCCCAAGACGTTTCCGATATCCTCCAAGGCATACCAAAGATGCAGTGTAAGGTTAAGAATTCTAACCCAAATAGGCGTTTTGGTGACCTGAAAGAGTATTTGGATAGAATTTAGGAAACCATGGAGTCAAAAATAAACTAGCATTGCCCCAAAACCACAGGCCTTTTAATAGACATTGTTGATAATCTTCTGATTCTTTAAAGTGCACAACAAAAAACCGTTGGAACAGAGAGAAATTTCACACTGTCGACTAGTTTTGAAAATCCACCGATAAAGGGCATAAGAGGAAGGCCATAAACCATTGAAATGACCAATCACAACATCCCGAGATAGAGTCTGATAATAATCCTCCACCTCTGAGTTTTCAATGACAAGCGTAGGGGTTTCTTCTAAAATATCTACCAGGTATGCTCAAGCTATCGATCGCATTACCACCATTTTTACCTAAGGCATCCCTAAACAAAGACCCAGGATCTCGTGTGCCATTTTCCAAAGGGGTCAGACCCTGTGCTTCGGTTCGCTTCTCCTCCATCCTTACCCAATTCACACCCTACGCCGCCTTTCTCGATACCCCACAAAGAGGGGGTAATGGATAATATTGTTCACGTAGATTTGGTTCTGAATGTCATTCGCTATCCCCTAGTTTGACACCTCAATGTGAAGAAGCATTATCACAATGTAAAAACTTGACTTAATTATCATTGTGAGTATTATAACCATGTGCAATAGAAGGGGTTGTAACATTCACATATGAAGGCTTGGGCTTATGTTCTAGTATAATGATGTAGATCCTAAACACTCTTTGACAACTCACAATGGTTAGTTTGATCCAAAACTTCAAAAGCAATTCTTTACAAGATAAATCACTCACTTTTCTCAAGATTTAAACACTCTCTTCTTATCCCAATCTTAGCCTAAAACCCCAATTTGAGATTTCATTCATTATTAAACCTATTATTATACCTCATTCAATTCTCAATCATCTATTAAATGGGAACCATGTAAAATAAATCAGCAAGTTACCTTCTTTTTGTCAAAATTTCCTTTTTTAGAGCTTTTTAAGGCTTGCTCTTGGTGAACTCAAGGTTGGAGCAATCTACACTTGCCCAAAACAAACTAGATACTTTTCATAGCACCCTTTTTCCTCATTGATGTGTGAACAAAATATATTGGCTCAACTCTCACTCTAAGTGTATTTTCCAAATTTAATCATCTTCTTGTCTAAGCTCCTTCTAGCCCTTATAATATTGTTTTTCTCGTGATAAAATTTTCACTATTAGCTTATTCCACAAAATATAATCCTTTAATATACCCATTTGAGTAGTTTACCTATGTGTGAAGTTTTAGGACATCTTCCTTTGTAAGAAATGACTCAAAAACACTAACACAAGCTTCCAATTAGGTATCGCTAACTGTATCAATCACTTGAATGTTGAATGCCATAAATTTTGAGAAAATGATAAACTATTTACTCTTAAAACTACTTGAATCACTTTCTTCCCTTCACTTAAATTCTATATAATCAATATCAAGGCTCAAGTCTCCTTAAAACTCATTCACCCTTTACCTATCCACTTACCTCTTTATTAATATTGTTCAACACAAGTTTTATTAAATACACTATCATGCTAAACTATAACAGAATATTAGATGAGGTCTAATACTCACTTCATGTATGTGAGACATGTCAAGATCATTTCTTACAATTTCTAAGCCTTTAATCAATGGATTTAGTTCTCAAACACCTTCCTAAATCTAAACCCTAAGACAATATCGAGATTCAATCTTTCTTCTCTAGATCTCATACAAGTATTCCTTAGCTTAATATCATGACAATGAGGTTTATTTCTTCATTCAACTGTAGTATCAATTCAAATTCATCTACCCTACTCTCTAAAATAGAGTTTTCAATCCTTAAGGTGCTTCTAAACCAAAACATAGTTTTCTTGACATTGTAAAGGTCTCTACATGTTTTATGAGATGTTTTTACCTTAAAAATTTAATTCTAAGCTCATTTAACTCCAATATTTCTCCACTAACTTGTTTCCCTTTGTATTTTGGTTTAACTAGGCTCTTACTATACTTATCTTTGTCTTTACAGGTTGGTACAATCCACCAAAGACTAAGTATGTGAAAAAAACAATGTAAGCTCATAGAAAACAAGGTAGATATATATATTCAAATGTCTCTTACCATCCATAACGTTAAGATATCAGATGAATACATATGGAAATCACCAAGAAATGTACAAAACCATCATAAACAATCATGCAAGAACTAGTACAAACTATCACAATGCGTATGCATAAGAAAATTACTTCTTTTTCTTAATATCTCCCTTTCCTCTTCTAAATCATTTTAATGATGAATGGAAAATAGTTACATCAAGATATATACCTTTCCAAGTCAATTTGATTCAAATAGGAGCAGTTTAGACTCATGGTCTCATGAGCAACTCTTATACTTAACACAAGATTATTAACTAGAAAGCTAACGCTTTAACTTCTAAACATATATTATGATTTTTAGACCCCTAGAGGTCCTTTATATGCTTGACATTACATCAAGGATCAATAGAGTAGGCTTAAACTCCTAATTGACCCAAAAATTGTCTTAAAATTTGAATTTTTACATTTTGGAGGAAAATGCTCCATTAAAATTTGTGAATGACCCAAGAAAAACTAAGCAACATAACATGACTTTAAATGACCCCTAAAACCTACAATCACACTTGAAAAACCAAAATTTGGTGTTTCCATCCTTATGTACATACTATAGATGATGCTCATGCATCATATAAGATCTTCTTCTAAATCAAAGACACGAGTGCAAAGGTTAGAAAATGAATCAAAAGTATCATAATGTAAATTTGCTATAAGGGATGGTAGAACCCCCCCTAAAAAAAAATGAATTAAATTTCTAAATCACTAGGTTGATAGAAAAGTAAATTCATATTGACCTTAAAGCATAAAATTTAATTAGAAAAATATTCATGTTCAACTTGATGCAAAGAAGAAAAAACACTCATAAGTAGCTTTAGGACCTCTAATACAATTGGAGTGAGATAATAATGCATCCTCAAGTTATAAAAAGTACTTAATGATCCACTAGGGAGATGAGTAAATTATTAGAGAGAATTACCAATAAGTCTCCTAGATAAAACCTTAATTGGTATCCTATTATTTTCACAAGGAGCCATGACCACTAGATAATGTTGAAGATGTAGGTATTATTTAACAAAATTAAAATATTATCGAGGACCGAGATCATACGATGTTATACTTATACTAATAAGCAATATATATCATGCAAAGGACAAGAAGGTGTAAGCAATAGTGAGATAAGAAGGACTTATCTTGTATTCAAAGATCTAGACTAATTACGGACTAGGAACTCTATGGAACAAGTTAGATACTTAACCGAGAAATATTTTTCTATAGAATAGAGATATGAAAGTATTTCGGATAGAACCCCCAAAGGAGGAAAGGACCACCCCAGTGCTAGTGTTCAAACAGGGTGTTAGTGTCCTAAAACAACTTTGGATCTAAACTTTTAGGGTTTGATAATGTCTTCTTTCTTTCACTCTTTGTCATTTTGGCTTCATTATAGGGTTTCACCATCAAACTTGAAATTACAAAAAAACATACTTACTCGCATAAGGCTCAAGAAAACATTATATGAAACAAATAATTCATATTCTTGAGTCACACTAACCCTCGGTGATTACCCCAATGTGATTGTCACCGAGAACTACGCTACATTTTATACTCTATGTAGTTCTAGTATGTGTGTGATATAATAACATCCCTTAAAGATAGGTTTCCTTACATCGGTCACACGAATATAGCAGATATAACTAATTTTCCCCAAGATGAATGTGTGAGATGGAATTCATAAACATCCTCTCTTATGTAGTGATTAATGCAACCCAAAATGTATTCCTTGGATGTTGTTCTTTTCCCAAGCTGTAGATAGGAAGTAATAGCCCAAATTACCCACCCCAATAATATTGAGTCAGTCATGTATATATATATATATATATATATATATATATATATATATATATATATGATTCCCTTATTTGAATTTCATCATTAACAACTAAAAAGTTTGACCCAAAGTGATAGGTAGTAATTTAGAAAAAAATAACAAGTGATGTAGCATTTAAAATTTGAGAAAAGAAGGAAAAGGACATATGTTCCAAAAGGGGAAAATAGCACTCAGTGCTCATGTACCTATTGAGATGTACTGTTTGTGATGCTTAGATGATAGAAATGAAAATACTTGAGTTAGGTCACATGTTGTCCAATGTCCAAAAGTAAAGTAGTCATTCTAGAAAAGTAAATGATATGAGTATAATAAGGATAAAGTAATGTAAAAGAAAAACAAGTGTTGTTAATGTCTAGTTTTCTTACTTAGTGAAGACACAAAATCATGCACTTGGGTAAATTTATAGGTCCTAAAAGCATACTTGCATTCATATGATTCCTAAGTGATAAAACTAGTAATTGACATCTATCTTTGGCCTTTTTCTATGTTTCTTATTTTATATTTAGTCTTACACACCCTACAAATTTCTAGTTGGTACTTTACTTGCTTATCTTTATAACTTTAGACACTAGCGCCTGTGCACCCTTATCCCCTCTAGGTGCCCCAACCTCTTTCCACCTTAATCGATATTTTTGGGCCACTTTTATCTTTTGGGAATCTTATTTTCTTATGGGTTGGCCTTCGATTTGTAAATTACAAAATTCAACAAAGGGAATCATAATGTGACAAAAGGACCAAGCTCTAAGCATCTATTATCATCACCTAACCTTTCATCCAAAGGAATTTAAGAGCATCAAAGGCATATATCTAACATCCATACAAGGGACACATTACGCATTTTCTACATACACTTTGCATAGGAAGGGGAAATTTATTTTTCCATCCACACATCTATCTACATTTTTACATCTAGATACTTCCTGAAGTCCAGTGCACTTGCACAAGGGCATCCTAGTAAGGCACAAATATTTTGCATAAGCACAAGAAATACAAGGATTTTGAGATGTAGTGTAGTGTTTGGTCATAATTTCACTCGCTTAGGTGAATTCTGGGGTCAATTTGAATCCCCATATTACATATTTATTTTTGTATTTGATGCGGTTTTATGGGTTTTGTAGATGAACATATCTTTTACAGGTTACAAGTACATCCAATGATCAAGGTGTGACATAAATAAAACCAACAATGACTATTAATGACATCGAAAAAATTATATTTTGACCACTTGGGTAGTCACAGTGCACAATAATAGACTCTAGTACCTGTGCACCCCCGACTCCAACCTAGGTGCCCAATCGACATTATCCGACAGCTTTGATTTTACAAGTGCATAGTGACAATGGTTTTCCCTCTTTGTCCATCATTTTTCTAGTCCATATCAATCCCGGATAAACATGAATCAGCTAATTCCTTTCCTCCCTCTCTCTCTCTCTTTCACTTAGGGTCTCATATCTTACTTTTTTATTGCTCGTGTCATTTTGTATCTAGCAATTATATCTCATTATTTCTATCAGATTACTTATATTTTGGGTTTAACATTAATTCTATTTTTGTTAAGTCATTTGGTGAAATCGCATTCGAGTACTCTTGGAACCTCATTTTTCTTCTCTCATGGCTCTCTGAAACTCCTCCATTTTTTTGCATGATTTACTTCAAATGCATCACAATTCTACAAGGTTTTTCTTTAAAAAACCCTAAACACTATATATATCCTTAGAAATATGCCACCTTCACAAGTAAGTGTCATCTTCGATCATATTTATGATGACTCTATTAGTCCTAATGTTAATCAATCCATTTGCAAATCAATTCAAGCTTTACATTCTTTATTTCAAGATAAAATTCAGGCTATGGAATCCATGATCACATCTCTCACAACTAAAATTCAACATCTTAAGGCTACTTCTCAATCTAATGCTAGTTCTTCTTCTACATCTCATCCCACTTCTATGTCTTCTACATGTGCTCATGTCATTGAACCCCAAGTCTTACTACTCCCCGCACCTCTCAAGTTTGATTCAACTCTTTAAGTAAAAATACATTCTTCCTCAAATCATCATTAATCAATTGATCAACTTTCCACCTACTCATAAATATCCTCCTTATTAGATTGCACAATATCAAGGTCATCCATATTACAATCATCATCAAATTAATGGACATAATGACAATGATTGTTATGCTCTAAAACGATAAATTGGCCACCTTAAGCATTATGGTCTCATTTCATTTGCTACACAAAATGTTGCTACATGTTCATATCTCGATTGCTACATCCCACTAGGTTCTTAAATCCGAATCATCTATGACTAGTGAGCATCATGCCATCATTACTCATGTTCCTTCTATAGTAAGTTAAGAGCCTCATAAAAAAATTCCTCTCAAAATAGGTCCAACATATCCTCATTTCAAGTCTTCTAAAACATTACAAAGTCAAACTAAGCAACCACCTCTCAAAATTGGTCCAAAACCTCCTCCTACTAAGTCTTCCACCGCATTACCTACTCCAACTAAAGAAATTCTTTTCAAAATCAGTGCCACCCCTCCTCCTCCCAAGTCTTTTATGGCGTTACCAATCCCAAATGAGTAACCACTCATTAAGAAATACCAAAAAAATATAGATAGAATATTTCGAATTCTACCATTCGAGATCCCTTCACAAACTCCACTTCAACATCCAATCATTTTTGTTAAGAAAACTACCCCTTACATTAATGGCCAAGACACATTTCAAACACCTCCATAGACCTCCATCTATCATACACTTAGGGGAATTGTGATCACTCTTCCCCCTCTTAATATCATTAGGTTTTTATCATTTCTACAATTACGCTTTGTGCTTCATATATATATCTTTCTAAGTCATCTTACACAACTTGATACACATCTTGTATTGTTATTACCCTATGATGTACTCTTTTTCTAAGGTTCACACTTAACTGTTGAGGGCATAATACATCCATGAAACTCACACACTACATATTTCACACTCCATGCTTCATGATACATATTTCACGTATTCAATTCTCACACATAATACTACCCTATAATGCACTCAAGTTCCATGGTTCATACTCAAATGCTTGAGGATCTGAATCTGAAATGAACCTCACCTTACTCACACTCTTTACACTCTACACTTCATTGATCATATCTTTCTAGTGCATATTTTAAAACTATTTCCCGATGATGCACTCTTGTTCTATGGTTCATTCTTGATTATCAAGGGGTATTAAATAAATGAACATCATCTCATACTCATCCACATCTTCTAGGGGAATGCTTCTCCTATCACATTCATAATGCATACCATTCCATTACATTCATACACATCATATCGCATATCTTGATTACATAGACTATTTCTTGCTCTATGCTAATTACATGTTGCACTTTCCTTACTATGTTATATAGATACTTAATACTTCAATATCTTATTTATATACACATGCATGTTCACTTCTTCTCTAGTTGTGAATGTAAACTTCTTACAAATCCTTACATGTTGTAATGATGATCGAAATGTACCTCTTATCAATCCCACCGAGGCTCCTAGTAGCATCTATATTCTCACACACTACAAGTGTTATTATTTCATTTTATACTAATTCTTATTCTTACTAGCACAAAATGCATACTTTGACATACTTATTATCTTTCTAACATCCTAATGGATGCTTCACGTGTAGCATTTGTCTTGCAGAACTATTTTCTACCATGGTTTTCTCGATACTTTGTTTTCTACTATTTTCCATTGATTGCTATTATATGTTATTGTTTGTGGGTTATGCCCTATGTATTTCTTGATCATTTCTTGTATTCCTTTGGCGCTTTCAGCCATGATTGTCTTGTGACATGTGAGCGATGTCCCATGTTTGAAATTCAATTTTCATGGTCCATCTTGTATGCACATTTTATTATTACATTAATTTTCTATGACATGTTTGCTACTTTTTCTACTAACACATATATTTAGCCTCTTTGTTTACATGTGTCTTGGTTTATACCATGCATAGTCCCTTCCCCCTACAAAAATATAGTTTAGTTTAACACCAAGTCCTCTTTCGGGCCACATACTCCTAGCGACATCGCATACACCCCAAACAAAGGGGGCATGCATTGGGTGAATCATTCACCCCATAAAATAGCTTAGAGATATAGTACAACATAGTTTATTATAGGAAAAAAATAGGCTACAGTTACATAAATGGCCCAGAATCTAACTTGGGTCCTCAGTTCAAAAAACACTCTAGTGCTAGATACTAACACTAACACGTGGGTGCTCCTAACCTCCCCTAGGTGCCTATGTATTGGGGGTAGATACAATAACTTTCTCATATCAGCACATTTCACATCAGTTCACATAGTAGTTTTACAAGTACATGCACAAATTCCTCGTGAAATCATATTACATTCTTTCTCCATTTCTACTCGAACTAATACAACTCAGAATAAAACAAGATCACAACATTTTGAGTGTTGTATAATCGGAAAGTAGTCTTGGAAGGAGAGTAACACTAAACCTCTCTCCCCAACACTCTTCTTTTATGGCATGAGATTGCCCAAAATAATTGTTCTTGGCATAATATCATCCAAAAAAGTTATTCTTGACATGACATCACCTAAAAAACTCTCTTGGCATGAGATTGCCTAAAAAAATTTCTCTACACAAGTATTTTCAAGTCATCTTTCTATCTGTTTATACTCATGATCATTAGGTGCATAATTTTTTTACCACTTTTATACACATTTACATACTTTTACATAATTTTTATAATAGATGACTTTGATTACTCTTTCATTATTATTTTGTAGTTCTATTCTTAATAAGAAACAAGAAGAAACCCCACATCGAGAAAAACAATAATTATAACACAATACACTTCACCCCTAGGATCACTTTGATTAACTAAAAATGTGGAGTTATACCAGATAATATAAGATAGGAAAACATGTAAATACAAGTAAATAAATGCAATAAATGACTATGGAAAATGACACAAGTGAACTAAACTAATGAAAATGAAAACCCTAATATGTAAGAAGAGTAAGGAATTGACTCAGCTGATTAGAGGGAGCTCGTTGGACTATGTCACATAAGTGAATAGAGAAATAAGAAGTAGGAATGACTATGTAGAGGCCCCACAAAGGACATATTAGATCTATCTAAGTGGACCGAAGTGCCTAGAGAGGGCTTGGGGTGCTTATGGGTCTTGTGGTATGTAAACGGGATCCTTGGTCTATGTAAAAGGTCTGGAACTGAGTTTCACATGTTTTATAAGTGATTTGAAACCTTCGTTGTCTATTGGATTATGTTTTCTACACTTTGTGTTAGGTGTTGCTTAATAATCAAATATGAATAGAAGACTGTAAAAGACCGGAAGAATGATCAAAACCCTACAAAAAGAAGAATGCATATGAATAGGTCATACTAACCTCAACTGCCATAATAGTGGGCTTACTGACTGAGCATTACACTATATTTCAGGCCCAAATGTAGTTTTGGTGTGTGTGTGTGTGTGTGTGTGTGTGTGTGTGAATCATGTGCCCTAGGTACTCTTGTGTCAGTTGCACTTTGTGAAGTAGTGATCAATAACTAGATGTAAAAATGTAGTAGAATGGTGGATGGAATAGAATAGAATCCCTTCCTATGCTTGTGCGATGCGATTAACCAAATGTCTTTTATAGATGGAGCTAAGTGAATTCAAATGATCTCCAAATGATTTTTATAGATGCAACTCTAGGTGGATTATAGTAGTGGCTAGTGCTTGGTCCCACATTATGGTCTCATAAATTTATATTTATAGGGTTCTCTTGATCTAATTTTGTAATTAACCCCAAATGGCCGACCACCAAACCAAAAGATAAGAAGTTAAAATGACTAGAAAGTGCCCATAAAGTGGTGGGAAAGTGTAAAAAGGATCGTGGAACCCCAATCCGAGACTAGGGTGCCGAAAAGCACTCCAATACTATCTCAAGTGCCCTAGTTAAGGCTAAAATAATAGAAAGTGTCAAAAATAGACTGGGCATATGTGTGATGAAGGTAGGGAATTACTAACAAATAAATAAAAATGACCAAGAGACGAGGGTTAATTAGTACTTTCTTCACTTAAAAACCATATGAATAGCAGTATAAAACCGGGACTAAATAATGTTTACAGTGTATGATTTTGTGTCTACATTTTCCCCCACTTTATGTTGATGGGTGGAAAACTCGATAACATAAAGTAGATAGAGATGCATACCTAATAATCCATGTAGAATGATGTAGAAATGTGTTGAAGGACTATACAAAGTGTGGAATGAAAAAAATATGATGGAGCGTGGAAACTAAAGATGCAAAAACACAAAAAGTGATGAGATTGAACCTAGGGTGGAAACGCATGTGTAGTTTCCTATGTGTATAATGTACCTACATGGTTAGTATGGTGTGTGATGTTGCAAGATGTTTTTGTTGCTGTTGTTGCCCCCATTTGACTACTTGTTTCCCATATGGTCGGACTGCAAGGAGAAAATGATCAAGTAGTCAAATATGTATGTATGTATGTGTAAAAACGCAATGTAAAAGACACATGTATATGTACATAAAATCATGTAAATGTAAAATATACAAATGAAAAATGTAAATGGAACATGTGCACCTGATCCATGTTGAGAAAGAGAGTATAGAAGGATATCCTGTACTTCTAGGGTTTTTTGGGCGATCTGATGCCATAGACTAAAAAAGTATAGGGAGGGATTCCATTGTATCCTCTAGCCTTTAACTTGCTTCCCCTGAACATGTGTGAAGATATATCTATTCATCTTGGGTTTTTCGGGAAATTTGACGCCATTGGCCGAAGAAGTATAGGGAGGAATTCCCTTATATCCTCCAACCTTTAACTACTTCCCAGAATGCTAAGGACTACCATGTTCTATAAAAGCCGCTATGCATGGGGTTTACTGAGACTGTGCTCGAACCCACTCATTGTATGTAACCCAAAATTCTAAGGGAGGAAAGTGTAATGAACTGAACCGGTATAGATGTATTGTGTAGTATATAAAACCCCAAATGATTCCCCCTCTTTGGGGGTGCATACGATGTCACTGATAGGAGAATGCGGCCCTAAAAGAGGACCAACTACTTGAACTCTATAAATATTCCCTGGAAGGGGAAGGGAATGCACTTGGTAGACACCAAGACACACAAAAACAAGAGGCTAGCCAAAGAAAGGTGTTAGTACAAAAATCATACATGTAGAAGATAAAGTGTATAAGATTCTAAACAATGTGTAAGCTAGAAAGCTATTAGTGTGAGTTATCCTATGTGTCATCCTCTCATGTTGGAGGGTCATCTCACATGGGTTAGGTTTAGGGTTTACATGTGTGTCATGCACTAGGGTTACTTAGCACCCTATATGTACCCCTTTTCTATTCATTTATGCGCATGCCAAGACACTCTACTGTCTTTCCTCTATGCAAGTTTTGTTTCTGTTGAGAAAGTTCTTCCAGTACTGATAAATTTTTCCTTGCTATCGCTGGAGCTATCACGATTCCGTTGGAGTACAACTACTTCATGGTGCCTCATTTCCAATTCGATTCTCGCAGACTCTTTTCATGGTATCAGAGCTAGGATCGGGTAAACGTGCACTCGTTATTTTTTAGTTGTGATTACTCTCTCTTGGTTTCGTTTTTTTTACTCTGCATGCAAGTTTTCGATCACTATTTTCTGGAATTTTTGCTAATCTCTCTAACAAGCTTTCTCGGAAAGTTGTGTCTATTTTTGTGCCTATTTTTTATACTTGTGCAGGTATTCCTGGAGGTTTTAGGGTATTTACATCCACATTTAGCTATCTACAGCTAAATTTGGCTTTTCAACCAAAATAGAGATTATTTCATTTTTTTCTAAATAAAATTTTCAAATAGAAGTGAATTTTTTTAGATCTCTGTGGTTTTTTGCTCTCTTTTTTCTGGTATTTTGCAGTATACAGATTTTTCTATGGCTTGGAGTTCATTTGCAAAGTTTTTAATCTCCCAACCCAACTTTTATTGCTGTGTGTGGACTGTTCTTTTCATATGGCTACTCCCAACACACGGACTATATTTCTCTTCCCACGTACTTGCTGGACACTGTAAATTCCAAACCCTGCGTCTCTTTTCACGGCCGCAGACTGATGTGTATGTGTTTTTGTTGGTTGTTTAGACCTTGCGCCAGTGGAATTTTTTTCTCTCTCCGCTACCACGGCCCTCTGCCCCTCTATAGACCAAGACCCACACCCTCTAATCCATTGCAAAATAACAATAAAAAAAAACATGTGCAATTAAAAACACACGTAGCAATAACCTTGCCACCACTGCGCTTGCCTTACGGCCTACTCTAAAGTCAGCTTGGTAAGTATCACAATTTGGCTTTTTTTTTATTTTGGTTTTTTGGTAAGTATTTCAAATTTCATTCAAATACATTCCTTTTAAAAAGATCAACCCAAAGCTTTTTAGAAATTTGGGCCGTAAGTTTGGTATGTTTTTTTTTAAAGCTTTAAATCCTTGTTTTTTTAAGTAAGTTTTAAAAACACACGTATTTTTAAAATCATGCTTTTCTAAATCTAAAATCTTTTAAAAGTTTTTTTAGATCTTTATGTGTTTTTCGTAGTTTTTTAAAAAAGGTAAGTTTTTAAATTTACCTCTTTTTTTGAAAAATCTTTTAAATAAGATTTTTTTTAATAGATCTTATTTAAATACTTAATTAGGTTTTTTTAGATCTTAATTCATTTTTGTAATTAATTAGATTTAATTTAATTAAATCTATTTTTTTATTAATTACAAATTAATTTGATCCTATCTTATTTTACGATTTGGTAATTTAAAAATCAACATCTAAATAATCCTTTTATCATTTTTTACAACTCCAATAGCTCTCAAAATAGTAAAATTGGGCATTTTCAAACGGTAAAATTTAGGGTTATTGTCAATTTTTTCACTAATCGTGCGCTCAAGTGTGCAGTGGCACTTCATGCACCTCTTTTCCTTCCAAGCTCTTTTCCAGCATTTTGAAGGCTATCTGAACTCCTTGAGTTCCCAAACCTTGTATTTCACCCTTATTATTGCTTGCGACTAGTGAGCACATCCACCACAGTCTGCAGCAAGGGGGTTTCCTTTTACGATGTGAGACATTTTTTCTCACCACCAGGGTTGGCTTTCACCTCCTTTCTATTTTTTTCTTGTGCTTGTTTACGGTGTCCTTTTTGTTGCGCTCCATGAAACACTGTTGTGGTCTCCTCTCTTGCGCGTTATTACACTAATTGCAAGACGAGTTACCAAGTGTTTCAAACCACATGCACGGACTCGATTGTAATCAACGCACTAAACTATAAAGTGTTGAAAGCAGGGGGTTGTTATTTTCCTGAGGGGTTGTGTTTCTTTTCTGCATTTATATCTCTCTCGCTCACTATGGATGCACTTTCAATTCCTTTGCTTACGCCATTCAACTTTTTTGAATGGAGATTGAAAATAATAATGAAACTAAGGGGTAAAGGGTTATTCCGCATCACCATGGGAACTGAGACTGAACCAGATGACGAACCTAAAAAATCTAAGTGGTTAAACTATAGTGATGAAGCTTTAGGTCTTCTTTGCATGTCTGTTTCTCCTGACTTTCTCTTCCACATTGAGGCATCCAAAACACCTAAATATGCGTGGAAAACGCTGGATGCGATGTTTGGACAACTAGATGACATGAGAGCGCATGAGTTGGAAAACTAACTACTAGGGTTAAATCCTAGTGACTTTGAAAACCTACAAGCCTTCTTATCAAAATTTGTCCACATTAGATTATTGTTAAAATGATGTCAAGTAGAAAAGAAATATTCTCAACTGATCTTGTAGATTCTCTCTAAGCTAGGTCCCGAATATTCTATCTTTGTGTCAACTTTCTAAGCTATATAAAGTTGCTTTAGGCGATACTTGGACAATGCCCTCCTTTGATCTGTTTCGTCCCCAACTCATTTGAGAATAGGACAAACTCATTCAAATGGGGTCTCTCAGTCCAAGTCACATGCCTTTGTAGCAAGTACTAGCGAGGAAAGAATACTTAAAAGAAGAAAGAAACAAAGGATCAACCTAAGAAAGAAACCAAGACCAAACCTAAAAATGACACAAACACTTCAACTTCTGAGCCTAAGGCACAAAAAAAGAAATTATTTGTGTTCTATTACAAGAAGTCTGGTCATGATGAACAACACTGTTTTAAGAAACAAATTGATCACTTATCTCATTTACTTGAGAAGAATAAAATAAGTGTTCCTGAATCCATAAAACAAAGTTCTTCGAAGGCCGAGTCTTCTTCTTACAAAGGTGCTAAAAATGATAAGAAGAAATGAAAGGCCCTTGTAGCTAGAGTTTCTCCTTCATCGACATGGATTATAGATTTCGGTGCCTCGCACCACATGGGTTCTTCACATGTTGAGTTTTCCAACATCAAACCTTGTGGTATGTCCCAAATCATGATGGGTAATGACACAATAGTGTCGGTTTCCGGTAGTGGATCGGTAGAAATGGATGGGGGAACTATTGATGGTGAATCAAAGCACCCATGAGTGTCTGCAACTCGATGGGTTGAGACTCTTAGTGTGATTGCATAACATGGAGCTTTTCCCAAGTGTGGGACCTTGTGAATTGGGAAAGCTCTCCGGATGAAGGCCGGTTCCTATTCCTCTGTTCAGATGCACACATAAAAATGCAGAGGGTTTACTCAAAAAAACCTAATCTAACTTGCCAAGGAGACAAGGTAAGAAAATTCATAAAAAAAAAATAAACTAACAAAGGTGATGCACCGACGAATGAAGAACACCTGTCTTGCCAATAATCACAAACCATTAAAATGTTATGCAAGATCATGCTTGTAGATAACCAAAATTGTAGTGAAAGATCAGGAGGATGCAAATAAAAATAGAGAGGGTTGATAATCATCCACAGACATGCATTATCTACTCCAAAGATTGATACAATACACTACAAAATTCCAAGAGGCAAAGTTGCATTACGCTTTCAAATGGGAGGTTTGAACTCCACAAACTCACTCCGCCAAAGAGAAGAAGGGAGGGGAAAACAAGAATGTCCAACCTTTAGAAAGAAGCCCCTCCTTACAATTTATAGGAAGAATGAGAGAGGGAAGAGAGAGGAAATCCAAATCTACCCCAACCACCTCTAGGTTACATTTAATTTATCTCATTATGGCGGTAGGTGAGAACCCTAGCAAACCCCAAAATTGGTGAACTGTATTTTGCATTTTTAAGAATTTTTTCCTACCCAATTAAAGACATCCAATCGTAGTTCGATAGAGGACCTTGTAAGATTTCCAAAATTCCAACCTTGCGTGAATCCGAGCTCCTGTGAAAATTTATGGCCATCCGAATATCTCGGGTCGGGTTTGCTTCTTGTCAAGACTCAAAATGTTGCGCCTCTTGAAGGTGTGCCTTGGCGCATCCATTTGCATGTCATCATACTCTTAAGTGTGCCATAGGCACATCCATGTTCATGTCAACATTCTTTGACGTGTGCCTTCTACCTGCGCCTTGGCACGAACTTTTTCATGTCGACACTTTTCTACTGCGCTGTGTGGCGCATCCATTTTCATGTTGACACTCTTTGACGTGCGCCTTTTACCTGTGCCTTGGAGTGAACTTTTTCATGTCGACACTTTTCTACCTCGTGCTGGGGTGCATCCATTTTCATGTCGACAATCGTTTGATGCCCACCTTCTACTTGCACCTTGGCGCGAACTTTTTTGTGTCGACACTTTTCTACCTCGCGCTGGCAGGGCACATCAATTTTCATGTTGACACTCTTTGACATGCGCCTTCTACTTGAGCCTTGGCGTGAAATTTTTCGTGTCAAAATTTTTTTGACGTGCGCCTTCTACATGCGCCTTGGCACGAAATTTTTCGTGTCGACACTTTTCTACCTACGCCAGGGCACATCCATGTTCATGTCGACACTCTTTGATGTGTGCATTCTACCCGCCTTGGCACGAAATTTTTTGTGTCGACACTCTTTGACATGTGCTTTCTACCTATGCCTTGGCGTGAACATTTTCATGTCGACACTTTTCTACCTGCGCCTGTGGCACATCCATGTTCATGTCGACACTCTTTGACGTGCGCCTTCTACGTGCGCCTTGGCACGAACTTTTTCATGTCGACACTTTTTTACCTACGCCAGGGTGCATCCATGTTCATGTCGACACTCTTTGACATGCGCCTTCTACCTGTGCCTTGGTGTGAACTTTTTCATGTCGACACTTTTTGACGTGTGCCTTCTACTGCACCTTGGGCTGTTGGTGATGTAATAAATATCGGGCTCTGAGTTTCTTTGATTTCCATATTCTTCTGCTTGTCTATATCTACCTAGGGGGAAGATATTTACAACAATTTGGTGACTCAACAGATCACCGCCTACTGTAGAAGATTAGTGGCCTTTTAGAAATCCATTGGGCATGGAGTCATAAGCAATAACTTGAAACCATCCTGATATCTAATCCCGAGCCTGATACTGCAACTCCTTTTCTAAGAGCATGTTGGACTGTAGAAATTCAACCTGAGAGCAACAAAACCTGTGCTAAAGCACTTAGGGAAATTGAAACCTAACTACAACAAGACAATGTGCATATGCACTTAGAGGAATTTGAAATCTAGGCTAATATTTACAAGGGTAAACCTTTTCCTTTTAGTAGAAGAATGTTGTAGGTAGATTCCGTTAACCGGAATCGGGAGTTCTTCTCCATCCAATGTAGACAATTGGAAGGCATTACTACTTTTACATCTCGTGACCATGTAGGGGCCACTCCAAATGGCATCAAACTTGGAATGCCTTCTTGGTTTTTCTCGATCTACATCCCATTTTAGAACTAGGTCCCCTTCCTGGAAGGTCCTTGTTCTTGCCTTCTTATCAAACCATCTTTTTACTAAGGCCTGATCCTTTTCAATCATCAGAACTACATGTTCTCTTATTTCTTCCAATTCCATCAACTCTACATACCTAGCCTCCATTGGTTCGAACTCAGATAACTCCAATTGCTTCATGAGCTCCAATGCAGGCAATTCTAATGATATAGGCAATACTGCCTCTTTCCCATAGACCAACTTGTAGGGAGAATTACCTATAGATCTCTTTAGTGTTATCCTATCAGCCCATAATGCTGATTTTAGCTTGGTATGCCATGTCCTTTGGTTTTCATCTAGATTCCTTCTGATGATTCTTAGAAAATTCTTGTTTGTGGACTCTGCTGTCCATTACCCTGCGGGTAATAATTTGAAGAGGTTCTCAAATAGATTCCATTCTTGACAGCCCATTCTATAATCTTGGAACCTATGAATGCCAATGCATTGTCTGATATGATAGTGGCTGGTGAACCAAACGTGGTCACTATTCCTTCGTAAAAAGTCTAGTATGTTAGACTCATTTACTTCTTTGAGCGCTACTACTTCGGTCCACTTGGTGAAATAGTCTGTTGCCATGAGAATCCACTTGTGGCCTTGGCTTGAGTTTGGATTGATGACCCCAATGAAGTCCAATCCCCATTGTATAAATGGTTGGTCAACCAAAATTGGGTGTAATGGAAGTGCTGCTAGTCTTTCTTTTCCTATGAAGAGTGCACATTTCTTGCACTTTCTTATCCATGTATAGCAGTCACTGAACACCGTCGGCCAATAATACCCTGCCTTCATTATCTTGAGAGCTATTACTCATGGGGTGAAATGTCCTCTAGAATCTCCATCGTGAAAATCTCGTAACACCCTCTCAATTTGACCTGTCCCAATGCACCTCAATAGAACTCCATTGATGTCTTTTTAAAACAAAACACCATCAATAAGCACATACAGAATGACTTGTAATCTGAAGTATCTCCTTTTTGCTTTGCTCATTTCCTGAGGGCATAGGCCTGCCTGTAGGAAGTGTATCATATTCTGAGTCCAACAAGGAGTGGCCACATCATCATTTTCTTGTTCTTGACCATCCCCAGTAGTACTAAGGTAGTCTCCTTTTCATCACCTACTTTAACTTGACGAATCAAATCTAGATGTTCACATAGTCATTTTCCACGTACTAGTTTTGTGACCTTGATCTCGATGTCATATTCCATGACACGGGTTCTCCATCCCGCACATTTCTCATTCGGATCCTTACTTAGAAGGAATTCCTTGACTCCCACATGAGAGACCAACAATTGGATCTTTTTGTTTGAGACTAGGTGCTTGAATTTCTTTAAGATTCTAATCACCGCAAGGACATGTTTTTCAATGAAAGAGCACCTAGTTTCATATTCCTCCAAGCCTTGATCAAGAAAACGACTGGTTGTTCTAATCCTTCTTTGTTTTTTTGTACCAGGATTGTAGAAATTGTGTCTCCACCACCAAAGGCATATAACATGAAATCCTTGGAGAAGTCTGGATTGACGAGAGTTGGAGCTTGAGATATAGCCTCTTTTATTGCCTCAAAACTTGCTTTGCCTTCAGATGTCCACTTAAATGTCATGTTCCTTTTCAACATCAGTGTTATTGGCTTTACGAGAGCTGTAAAGTTTGGAAAAAACCTGTGGAAAAAATTGATCCTTCCCAAGAGGATTTGAAGAGCCTTCTTATGACTTGGCAATGGCAACGCTCGAATTGCTTCAACTCTTTCTAGGTCAATCATCAATCCCTCCTTTGAAACAATATGGCCTAGAAGTTTTCCTTCGTGAGCCAAGAATATACATTTTTTGGGGTTCAATGATACCCCAAATCTTCTACACCTTTGAAATACCTACCTCAGATGAAAGAGGTGATCCACTAAATTTTTGGAGAATACAGTGATGTCGTCAAGATATATTAGAACTATTTTATTGATCAACCCCTTGAATGCCATATCCATTTGCCCTTTGGAAAGTGGCTCCAACATTTGATAGCCCAAATGGCATCTTCTTTTAGGCACAGTGCCCCATTTGGTGGTGAAATCCATCTTGAATCGGTCATATTATTTCACCATTACCTGATTATACCCTGAGTAGCCATCTAGGAGAGAGAATCTCTCCGAACCGGATACCACTTGCAATATTTGTTCCATTGAAGGAAGTGGGTAATGGTCTTTGAGAGATGCCCTATTGAGGTCTCGGAAGTCTACACACAACCTGATTTCTCCACTCTTCTTCCTGACTAGAACCAAGTTTGTAACCCAGCTTGAGTGCTTGATCGGGAATATAATGCTTGCCTCTATTAGCTTGTTTAACTCTTTCTTCATTAGAGGCTCAATGTGAGGGTTGACTAGTCTCTGCTTTTTGCTTGATGGGCTTAGCATTTGGATCCAATTCTATGGTATGTTGTGCCAACTTCAGATTGAAACCTCTCAAGTCTTCATAGCTCCAAGCGAAGACATCTGGAAATTCTTGGCAAAGCTGTATGAAATCTGATTTCTCCTGCTCAGTGGCCACTTTACCAATTCAAGTGTTGTGCCTTCCCAAATTGGCTCTGAATCTTCTCTCTTGACCTGCATGTTAGCCTTTTCCTTATGAAACTAGTCGTTAGGGTTGAAGATAGACTCCAATGTTACTAAACCCTTGGGAAGCTTGTTTGTCCATAGCTGCACTACTTGATCATTGTATTATTGCTCTAGTCTATCCTGATTCCTAGCTGAGAATTCAACCTCTTCTTGTAAGAAATTGACGATCTGTTGATCGTTCTCAAACACCTACCAGCGTGTATTATTATCTAGAACTGCTGGTCTCACAATCACATGGATATGTGGTTGTGTTATTTCCCTTCGATGTTGTCAACCACATCAAACATTGCTTCAACTGTTGCGAGCCTATCCACGACTTCATTTTTCTTCCTAGGTATGGAAACGATGTTGAAAGCTTCAAAATCCTCAATGAGGTCCCATATCCTGTTCTTGTAGTTCTTCAATAGGTCACTCTTTGTAGCATGTTGTCCCCTCGAATTGATTGACAATCAACTTACTATCCCCAAACACCTCGCAACTTCATTATGCCCTTTTTCCCGGCCCAATGAAATCCATGAATCAATGCTTCATATTCAGCTGTGTTGTTTGAACAAGAAAACTGGAAATGGAAAGTGAATAATATTTGATGGCTTGAGGTGAAACAAGAATAGCTCCTCCTCCTGCACCTTGCCTACTCCTTGATCCATCGAAAAATAATTTCCATACCTCATTATCATCCTTATGGTCTAGTTTGGTGATGCTAGGAATAGGCTAGTTTTCTTCATGTATGCAATAGACTCCTAGCTCAGATTCTTCTATTTCTTGGTAGGGATCAAAATCATGTACCTTGCTTGCCCATTCATCAAGAGTCAAATATGGGATGCTTCCAACTTTGGTGTCAGCTTCATCTGTGCTTGGATAATCTTCTTGATCAAATGCTGAATAGTTGGCATTGATTTGGCTTGGAGTATGAGGCTCAATATGAAAGTTTGCAATTGGTTTGGATCTGATTGTGACCTTAGTACCATATCTTGTTCTGAACAACATGTGTGACTAGTCAGCAGATAAGTAGCCTCTAATTCTAGCTGTGAAATCCCTTGATAAGCATAGGGCAAAGAGTGGTGGCAAATCTATCACTGACACATCTTGCAAAATGGTAACGTTGGGGCATGCATGCAAGATAAGATTCAAACCTTTAATCACTCCCACCGTTGTTTCTACTATTGTCCCATCCAATTACACTACCCCCTTTGATATGACTTCATATTGGAGACCCAGGCTTGATCATCTATTTGCTTGGGCATGACAGTAACTACTTTCCCAATCAATCATGCAATTGTGTACTAGTTTATCCCCATGATTAATGAAACATAGAATGGAGGGGGTTTCAAAACTTTACCTTTTTTCCTCCATGATTCCCTTCAGTTGAGCAACATTTGTGAGGACATTCTCTTGCATATGGACCTGCTGGTTCAAAGTTGACCAATTCTTCATGGCATCTTGTAGAAGATCTCTTTGGCCTGGGATGGATAAAGATTCCCACATTGATATATTCACATTTGTCTTCTTCATTTGATCAATGATGCTAAATGGGGATGAAACATCTCTTTTTGTCCTTTAGTCTGTGCATTCCTTTCTTGTGCATGGGCAGCAATAGCTGGCATTTGAGTTGGTTTAGAAGGTGGTTTGGGCTGTCCTTGCATGTTTGGAGCTGTATTTTGCTTACCGACACCTTGTGGAGTGATGGAAGGTTGTAGATCACTTGGAGCCAATGACTTCCCTTCACCAATATTCCTCTTCTTTGATCTTGTGTTAGTTGCTACACTTTGAGAAATTGTTTGATTCATGCCACAAAAATCCTCAGCTTGCCAATTCACAAGTGCGGTATCATTTGGAGTTGTGTTTTGCTGAGATGTCCCTTGTTGCTGATTTGTTTCTTGACTCACTTCACCCTCTACGCCAGTAGTTGTCACCATCAAGGCTTGGTTCAAAGCACCATTGAAGCACATAGATTGGTTGTGAGGTTCATTGCATGGGAAACACCAATCATACTCTTGAGCTATGTTGTTTTTCACTGGCACTAAGGCTTTAGAAGTAGATGCAACATTGGGGTTATAGGGCTGAAATGGTCTATTGGTGGGAGGCCTTACTTGGCTTTGATTTGTAGCTGGATTGGGTGGCCTATTGGGCTGGTATGGTGGCCTAGCCTGGTACTGCGCTTGAGGCTGATACGGTCTAGCACTTTGAGCTTGTTGTCTTTTGATAGTCACCAGCTCATTTCCAAGGTTCTGTAATTGTTTCATAACCTCCTGGAGTTCATTTGAAGCACTAGAGGATGAAGTAGAAGTTTCATTTGAACTTTGATTTCTAGGAGTGGGAATAGGAACCAAAGTGGGTGTTTGATTAGTGCTTGGATTTTCTAAGTTTGGATACAAGGGCATGGGAGGCTTAGGAGCTAGTTAACCAACTTGAATAAGACAGTTTTCAGCCCTAATGGAAATGCTATAAGAAGTAGGTAAGGTTGTGCCTCCCATAGATTGAATTAACATAGAAATATCATAATTCAAAGCTTTAAGATAATATAGAAAAGGACCTTTCCTTGACTTTGCTGGCACGGCCACCACTAAATCCTATCCCAAGACCTTTGAAATCTGAAGTTGAAGTCGGTCACTACTCATTGGGAGCTCTCTTGATAGTTGTCAATTGCTCTAGTAGAGACAAATTGTCTCCCTTTTCTCCAAATTGCTCATGGAGAACTATGCTTAACTGATTCCAATTTTGGATAGAACCAGCTCCAAGGCTCCTAAACCATTTTAATGCCTTCCTTTGAACGAAGATACCAACAATTTGACAGTAACATCCATTTCATTTATCTCATGGATTACACAAACGTTAGCAATGTCTTTGACATGATCACCAGGAGTGGTATGATTTTCTCTTGTGAAAAATGGAATGTTCTTCAATGCTGTAATTGGAACTGGATTACGTGCATTGAGGGCAAGTCGGCTGCTACCAAAATTGATAAAGGGATTCGATGGTAGATGTGCCATTATTATTGGCCTAAGAACTCTGGTTGATGCGAGAAAAGGTCTACCAGGTGGAGGTGTAGACAAAGTCCGGTTAGGTGGAGATGGTGACCTTTGTGGTCTTCTTCCTCTCCTTCCTCTACTTGGTGATAGCTACAAGTGTGAACAAATAGCACCTCTTCTTGAGCATCAGACCTGGTTCGAATTCTTCTCATGTACCTGGAAAGTTGTGCTTTGTTATACCATTGAATTATATCCCTTCAAGTCACCGGATGTGTTAGAAAGTGAGCCTCAAAAGGCTAGATTCTGCCAGTTACACACCAAACCTGACAATATTAAAAATAATTTAAAACTTTGAAGGACTGAAAGATATAGTTCTTCAATTCAGTTATCAGGTATTGTTGTGTAGTTACTAATCCCCGAAAGGTACGGGTCGTGAAACTCATGTCATGCAAGGCAACCGGGAAAACTCAAATACAAAAAACCATGAAATTTTGAAAGTCAAAATCTCAAAAACTAAGAATATGCTTTTGAATATTATCCCCGATCTATCAACTGGTGAAATTTTGACTTGTTTTGAGCAAGTTAAGTCCTTAAAATTGATTTTTAACTTCATCCTGGAAGGTAAAAAAAGAAATTATAAAACCTATAATTTCTAAGTCCAAATTTCTTTAAAATTCCTTCAAATCTTGTGGAATGACCTCTTGGTCCCACCGGGCATGCCAAAACTATTGATGGTGAATCACAACACCCTTGAGTGTCTGCAACTCGATGGGTTGAGACTCTTTGTGTGATTGCATAACATGGAGCTTTTCCCAAGTGTGGGACCTTGTGAATCGGGAAAGCTCTCCGGATGAAGGCCGGTTCCTATTCCTCTGTTCAGATGCACATATAAAAATGTAGAGGGTTTACTCAAAAAACCTAATCTAACTTGCCAAGGAGACAAGGTAAGAAAATGCATAAAAATAAACCTAAACTAACAAAGGTGATGCACCGAGGAATGAAGAACACCTATCTTGCCAATAAACACAAACCATTAAAATGTAATGCAAGATCATGCATGATAACCAAAATTGTAGTGAAAGATTAGGAATATGAAATTAAACATAGAGAGGGTTGAGAATCATCCACAAACATGCATTATCTACTCCAAAGATTGATACAATACACTACAAAATGCCAAAAGGCAAAGTTGCATTACAGTTTCAAATGGGAGGTTTGAACTCCACAAACTCACCTGCCAAAGAGAAGAAGGGAGGGGAAAAACAAGAATGTCCAACCTTTAGAAAGAAGCCCCTCCTTACAATTTATAGGAAGAATGAGAGAGGGAAGAGAGAGGAAATCCAAATCTACCCCAACCACCTCTAGGTTACATTTAATTTATCTCATTATGGCGGTAGGTGAGAACCCTAGCAAACCCCAAAAGTGGTGAACTGTATTTTGCATTTTAAATAATTTCTTCCTACCCAATTAAAGATATCTAGTTGTAGTTGGATAGAGGACCTTGTAAGATTTCAAAAATTCCAACCTTGCATGAATCTGATCTCCCTGTGAAAAGTTATGGCCATCTGAATATCTGGGTCAGGGTTTGCTTCCTGTTAGCGCTCAAAATGTTGCGCCTCCTGAAGGTGCACCTTGGCACATCCATTTGCATGTCATCATACTCTTAAGTGTGCCATAGGTGCATCTATGTTCATGTGAACATTATTTAACGTGCGCTTCTACTCGCGCCTTGGCGCAAAATTTTTCGTGTCGACACTTTTCTACCTGCGCTAGGGCACATCCATGTTCATGTCGAAACTCTTTGACGTGCGCCTTCTACCTGTGCCTTGGTGCAAACTTTTTCATGTCGACACTTTTCTACTTACACCAGGGTGCATCCATGTTCATGTTGACACTCTTTGATGTGTGCCTTCTACCTATGCCTTGGCACAAAATTTTTCGTGTCGACACTTTTCTACCTGCGCCAGGGCGCATCCATGTTCATGTCGACACTCTTTGACGTGCACCTTCTACCTGTGCCTTGGTGTGAAATTTTTCGTGTCGACACTTTTTGACATGCGCCTTCTACCTGTGCCTTGGTACAAAATTTTTCATGTCGACACTTTTCTACCTATGCCAGGGCGCATCCATGTTCATGTCGACACTCTTTGACGTGCGCCTTCTACTGCACCTTGGCGCAAACTTTTTCGTGTCGACACTCTTTGACGTGCACCTTCTACCTACACCTTGGCACAAACTTTTTCATGTCGACACTTTTCTACCTACGCCAGGGCGCATCCATGTTCATGTCGACACTCTTTAATGTGCGCCTTCTACTGCGCGCCTTGGCACAAACTTTTTTGTGTCGCACTCTTCTACCTACACTAGGGCACATCCATGTTCATGTCGACACTCTTTGACATGCACCTTCTACTGCGCCTTTGGCGTGAAATTTTCATTTTGAAACTTTTTGACATGTGCCTTCTACCCGCACCTTGGATGTTGGTGACGTAATAAATATCGGGATATGAGTTTTTTTGATTTCCATATTCTTCTACTTGTCATATCTACCCTGGGGAGATATTTACAACAGAACATTTAACAAGTGTTGAGTGTTCTTGATCTCTCTACCAATCTCCTATCGGTTTACCAAATTACTCACCTTGGTGAAGGAATACGAGTGGAATTTGGTCCTAACTCGGTGATTATTCATGAGCTTAACAATGACACTACAATGGTTAAGGGAAAGGCGAGATCACCGTGTGCACGGTTATACACCTTATGCCACTTTACTTCGATTCTACACCCACTGCCTTGCTCACTCATTAAAATGAGGTTAGTAAGCTATGGAATGAGCATTTCAGACATCTAAATTATCACTACCTTGAATAATTGAGCCAAAACAAAATGGTCAATGGGTTGCCTCATGTCAAGTTTTCTAAGGGTCTTTGTGAGGGTTGTACCCTTGGAAAGCATCCTGAAAAGAACTTTGACAAAGGAAAAGCCTGGAGAGCTAATCATCCTTTGGATCTCATTCACAACGATGTTTTTGGTCCATTTCCTTCTCCTTCATTTACTAGAGCTCTTTATGTGCTAACCTTCATTGATGACTATTCACGATATACTTGGGTATATTTTCTTAAGCTTAAGTCTGAAGTCTTTGAACATTTTTAGGACTTTAAGGCTCTTGCTGAGAAACAGTGGAATGGTCTATCAAGGTTCTTCAAACCAACAATGTAGGTGAATCTGTAAACAATAGGTTCATGGATTTCTATACTTCTAAAGGGATCTCTTTGTAGCATACAATTGCTTATAGCCCTTCGCAGAATGGAGTTTCAGAAAGAAAGAACCATACTCTTAAGGAGATGGCCACTTGTATGATTCACTCAAAGTCTCTTCCTCCACAGTATTGGGCTGAAGCAATGAATTGTGAAAATTACATTCAAAACCATGTTCCACACAAGGTAGTAAGAGGGATGACACCCTTTGAAGCTTGGTTTGGATGCAAGCCTAATGTTGAGCACTTTCAGTCTTCGGATCCAAGGCTATGACTCGGATTCCCAAGAAGAAACACAAGGCCTTGGAACCACAATCCAAACCTTGTATCTTTGTAGGGTATCCTGATGGCATGAAGGGATATCGATTGATGAATCCTACTTCTCATGAGCTGTATATTGAGAGAAGTGTTAAGTTTGACGAGTCTTTTTGACTTCTACTTCTCCACCTATAGAGGCTCTTCACTCACGATTCAGATTCGACTCATCGATGATGATGATCTTGTTTAGCGTGCTCCTCTTCTTGATCCTCCTGACCATCAGACCTTTGAGTCTTCTGATTTTGACAGTAGTGATGACGAGGACTATGTCCTTTCCCACTCAAGTGAAGAATATTCCGACTCTGAGCCTGATCCTTCAGGTCCCCTTTGGGTCGGAAAACTTTGCAAAGTGTTGGAGATTTAGTTGAAGATACTTCAAATATGAGACATACTCACTCATGTTTCATTGGAACCCACTCTTTATTTGCCTCTACGCTTCGATCTACCAGATATTTCTAGGAGGCTTCGGTATTCTGAGTGGGATTACTGTCATGGATGAGGAGTATTCCTCTCTCATGAAGAACGATACTTGGGATCTCACCACTCTTCTGAAAGGAAGAAAAATCGTTCGGTGTAAGTGGGTATTCCAAACAAAGTATGGAGTAGATGGAGACGTCGAAAATTTTAAAGCATGATTAGTAGCTAAGGGTTTCTCCCAGATATAGATGGGGTTGATTATATAGAAACTTTTGCTCTAGTTACGAAGATGACTTCTATTCGACCGATCCTATCCATTGCCACAACAAATGATGGAAAGTCCATCAAATGGATGTTAAGAGTGCCTTCCTTCATGGTGACCTAGAGGAAGAAATCTATATGGAACAACCTCCAGGTTATGTCCAAGGTTCCTCCTCATTTTTAAGTTAAAGAAGTCTCTTTATGGCCTTAAACAAGCCCCTTGGGCTTGGTATGCCAAGATGGACTCCTTACTTAGATCAGGGTTTACTAGGTGTCACTCTACTCCAAATGTTTATATTCTATAGCAAGATGACTCCATACTCATTCTTGTTCTCTATGTTGATGACTTGTTGATCACATGAAACTCTTCCTCTATTATTGATTATGTGAAGATTGCCTTAGCCAACAAGTTTTCCATGACTAACTTAGGTCTACTTCATTACTTCCTTGGGATCTAGATTTCACAATCTGACTTGGGAATCTTGATTTCACAACCTAAGTATGCTCTTGATTTTCTAGCTCATTTTCAGATGTCCGATTGCAAGTCTTCTCCTACTCCTTTTCTTTCTGGGGTTAAGTTGGTTTCAGATTTCTACTCCCTTGGCGATGGTACTCTTTATCGGCGGTTGGTGGGGAGCTTGATTTACTTGACTCACACTCGACCCATTTTATCGTATGTTGTTGGGATCATGTCCGATTCATGCGGAGCCACATGAGCTGCATTGGAAAGTAGCTAAATGGATCCTTCATTATGTTCATGGTACTTATGCTGATGGCATTCAATATCATGGAGGGGTTGATATTGACTTGATTGGATTCATAGATTTTGATTGGGCCGGTGACTTAGATCATCAGAAATCTTCTTTTGGATACAATTTCTCTCTTGGTTTGGGTCCTATTATTTGGTCTAACAAGAAGCATAATGAAATTCTAATATCATCTACAGAGGCGTAAATAAAAGGAGTAGTTAACGCTGCCACGTGCTATTTAGCTATAGGGTATTCTCGAAAATTTTGGCATTCACTTTCGGTGGCCTACCATTATCTACTGTGATAACACGAGCACTATCTCTATTTGTAGAAATCTAGCATCAATGGAAAAAGCACATTGAGATCTATATGCACTTCATACGGGAGCTTAGTCATGATGGTATCATCGACATTCAGTACATTTAGACAACTGATCAAATTGTAGATTTATTCACCAAGCCCTTCAATGAGATGAAGTTTCTTCACTTACGGTCTCTTCTTGGGGTGAGGTCTTCTGCAGCTACCCATATTCTTTGGGATATGTAATCCTTATTTTCTTCTTCTTCTTTTAGGAAGATTGTGTTTGTATATGGGTACCTTATCAGGCCTTTAGTTGTCGGGCCCCATTGGCACATCTTTCTTAGTTGTTTAGGAGTGTCTTCCTCTGCATGACTCATCATAGACGTTACCCCAACTTCGATGAAGGGGGTGTTAGTGTGAATCATCCTATGTGTCATCCTCTCATGTTGGAGGGTCATCTCACATGGGTTAGGTTTAGGGTTTCATGTGTGTCATGCACTAGGGTTACTCAGCACCCTATATGTACCCCTTTTCTATTCATTTATGAGCATGCCAAGACACTCCGTTGTCTTTCCTCTATGCAAGATTTGTTTCTATTGATCAAGTTCTTCCATTACTGATCAATTTTTCCTTCTATCGCTTGGAGCTATCATGATTCTATTGGAGTCAACTACTTCATGGTGCCTCATTTCCGATTCAATTCTCGCAAACTCTTTTCAAAAGCATCATAGTAATGTAAAAATGCAAGAAGACAAAGTAAGCCACAAAAAGTGGGTTGCAAAACATGGGACATCACTCACGATGTCACAAGAAACATAAGACCATTATGGCCACATACAAAAAACAAGTTTGCATAAAAAACATAGGGCAAGGCCCGCAGAAAAGAACAAACAACAGTGAGAGATAAATGTAACAAACAAGTATGGAAGCCAATATCCTTGTATAAAAAATTCTACACATAAAGAATATTTTATTATGTTAGAAAGATAACGAGTATGTCAAAATTATGTAGAACCAAGTAATGTAAAGTGCTAAGTACAAAATGAAACAATAACACATATGAGAGACGAATGTGAATGTGCCCAGCGACCAGTGTAGGAAGGGTGGAAGGAGAGCATCCGTGTTGCTTGTAAGAGACATGTATCTATGATCAAAGATAGAATAATTCATGAATGTGCATGTGTGGATGATATAGATAAATGACATACAAGTAATCTAAATAGCATGTGTAATGAAGAGACCATGACCAAGTAAAAGTAAGCAAGAGTAAAAACACCCATAATATGCGGTATGATGTGGATCGATGAAATGGAATGTAAGATGGATGGTATGAGCCATGTTCCCCTCAAGTGAATGGAAATTTAAGCAGTGAGGTTCATTTGGTTTCCCCCTCAGTAGTCAAGAATGAACCATAAACGAGAGTGTGTCATTGGGAAATAGTTGAATAATGTGTGTTGTGTCCAACATGTTATGATGAGTGTGTATTGAATATGTGTGACATGTAGAAGATACATGTATGAACCTTATAGCCTAAGCATATATCAAGAAAAAATGAATGTATGAGGGATTATTTATCCCTAAAGTGTGTATCACTACAAGATGATAGAGGAAGTGATGATTTAGCCTATAACATGTGTCACTACAAGATGAATAATAGGGAGTGGTGATGTAGCCTAAAGTATATACCACTAAAAGATGATAGAGTAAGTGACGATTTAGACTATAACGTGTGTCACTAACCTAGGAATGTCACATGAAGAAAGAATGAATGATGAATATGTAATGAGAATAAGGTCCATTTGATTGGTAAACCCTCGGCAGTCGAGTATGGACCTGAGGAACTAAAGTGCATCATAGGGTAGTGAGTGCAATGCATAGAATATGATGTAGTATATGTAATGAAGATGATAAATAACCATGTGATGTGTATGTAGTGTATAGTATTGAATGCAATATGTGTAGTGTGCCTAAGAGCATATAGTATGTAGGATGCAATGCTAGATGAGTATGATGAAGAATAGTATGATGTATGATGTATAGATATGCAAAGATTGAAATGATATGGACTAAATGTAGAATGTATGAAATGTGATGTGTGGTGTCTATAGTGCAGTGTGTGGGGTTCATGTGTAGTAAGCCCTCAATAGTCAAGTGTGAATCGAAGCACAAGAGTGTGTCATCGTAATTATAATGCTAGAATGTGTGATGAGTATGTCTATACTAGAAGATTTATGTATACGAGAGATGCAAAAAGTGCTATGTTAATGTTATCCAAAATCCACCCCTCAAGGTAATTTTGATAACTTGCATAATTTCTTCAGGTCTTGAGTAGGTAGAAATGGTAAAAGGTGAAAAAATCAGGTTTATGAGGTTCCTCTGGCTTTTCTCTATCTTCCTTGTCCAAGAAAAATCCAAGAAGATGGAAAAAATTTCAAAAAATCCAAAAACATTGGCCTGTGATAGCATATTGCAGAAAATTCAGACATTTTTTTCCCGAACAGTCCACAGGACATTGGGACAACCAAGATCCGAAAAGCCAAAAAGGTCGCAATCAAAGGGAAATCAGAAAAATCAGGCATTTTTATCCTGGACGGTCCACAGGACATTGAGATGGCCCGGACTTGCATCACCATAGGTAGTTCAAATCGGTAAAGTCGGAAAAAATTAGCCCAAAGCGGTCTTCGGGATGAGGGGACAATGGGACCCAAAATCCCAAAAAGGCTGATTGTAAGGGAGCTACGAAAAATGTAGAGGTTAACAGCCCCAATGTCCTGGTCAATGTAAGGATAGACGAGACATCAAAATACGAAATCACCGCACCAAGAGGGAATCAACAAAAGTGGAGAATGGAGGCCCGAACGGTCCAAGTGTGTGTGGGACACGAGTTCACCGAAAACCTTATTTTGTAAAAAATGCAGTGGAAGGAGGCTTGTGGGTGGATTGAAGTTTATTTTTCAAGACAACCAAGACACCAAGACCTAAAATAGCTTAAATAACTGCATGCAAAGGAAAACTCAATGCCTGATCCTCTTGAACTTTAAATGGCCATAACTTTTGACCCCGAGCTTCGATTTTCATGAAATTTGACTTTCTGAAATGAGCATGACGCCTCTATGCAAAAAAAGATAGATTTCTTAATTTTGATGGGTGTAGGTATATGAAAATAAAGGAAACGTCCTCATCCCAAGTCAATCAAACACTCAGTCCCGTTAAATGACAGAAATGTCCTGCATTCCCAAAATAACTTCCCACACTTAAAAGGCCATAAATTTTTCATTTCTCAACAAAAATTCACAAATTTATACCGTTTGAATCGTGGTTTCAAGCTCGATGCAAAGAAATCAAGAAATATGGAATTTGATGAGGAATCTATGGTTATTTTGTAGAAAATGTGGCTAGGTTCATAACAATGACTTTAGTGGTGGTTGGGATGCATTAATGAAGCATGGGCTAATATATCTCATTGCTGCAAGTTATGGGACAATATGGGGGAATTTTTAAGAAACATACCATCATTTTAATCCATTTATGACATCTTGCAAGTGGTGAGAGGAAAAATTTCAGGATTTCCATTTTTCCCTTTCTCTCTCTCTTCTCAGATTTCTATAAATTGGAGTGTTGGGCTCATTGTTAGTGGATATAGTTTTGAATAGATTTTTTTTTTCAAAATTGTTTTGTGAAGCAAATGTGCTGTAGGCCCTTGTAGTGGACTCCTTGCATGGTAATCCAGGCCCTTATTCTGTAATATATTGGATTGTGCATATCAAAGAAGCAATAGATACAAGTTTGTGGATACTCCTTCCCCTACCGTGTTTGTTTAAATTCTACATTCCCTTTCAAACTTATTACAAATATATTGTGTCTTCCTTATACTTTGCATAGATTCATTCTCATTGTGTGTGCATGAAATATTATTGTGAATGCATTATAGATTGTGGAGAACAGATTATCACCCCTTCTAATATGTACTTTTCTTTTGTTTTCACACATTGGAGACTATTCTCACTCTCTCCTTTTTGGTGTATCACCGCTTTAGTGTAGGATTTTTTTCATGAAGTCTCTCTCCCTGATCCCTTGGAAAGTTAGATTAGGACAAGATAGTTTTTCTGCATTAGAGTAGATTGTGGCGGGTAGTTTGGGAGAAAGAACCGGATTTCTCTGGAGTTCTATCTTAAATAACAAGTACCAAAATTGAAGATAGTACCCATGTTATCCAATCACATTATGAGCTCAATCACACACACTTGTGCAAACCATAGGGTGTTGTGATCTAGTGATAAAAATTAATATTATGGGGGATGTGTTAGATGCTATGCCCACCAAGTATGTGGTAATGTGTGTACTATTTGATAAATGATGTATGTAGGTGGTGAGGTATCATAAATTTTGTAAGATTGATTCAATAATGAGAAATTGTCTAGTATGCGTGATGAGTGATAGATGATTGTAAATGTATGTATGTATGAGTGGTTATGTAATGAATATATATGTGAATACAATATGAAACGAGGTTCTTAATTGTAACATACCCATCAATAATCATATATGAACCATAGTAATATGAGTGTGTCATCGGAGGGTATAGTAACAAGATTCAACTACTAAAGACCAAGTTTTCATTTAGCGTTGGAAACATGGTTGAAAAAAGTAACAATAGGATGATGTAATTGTGGTGGAAGTTGCTATGTGTCATGACCACTAGTAGGAGGATTAGTTTATTTGATGAAAGTAATTAGTTAGAGCTTATACTTGAGAGGAGGCCAAGTTGCATTGATTTTTAAAGGAGGTTGCTTAGGTTGACTTGGTAATACAATAGATGACTTAGTAGGAGGAGGTTGTGAACTAATTTTGATAGGTGATTGATTATGTTGACTTGGTGATGCCATAGGTGGTTTCTTAGGTGGCTCGTGACTAACCGAAGAAGGAGAAAATTTAGGAGCCCATGTGGATGTAACATTGGTAATAGGATGTTGTGTGGTAAATGCAATAAAGCCTTTATGCTCAAGATGTTTTATTATTCATTGCAAAGTGTGAAAATCGTTGTCATTATGTCTATTGATTCGATGATAATTAAAATATAGATGACCTTGATATTTTTCTAATGTACAAGGATAATAGTAATGAGTAGGCGGTAGAGTGATCAACTGATGAATAAGGAGTTGATTAAGAATGTCATGTTACATAATATTACGCTCAAATATGAGAGGCTTAGGTAATGACATGTCGTGAGGTTCAAATAGCTCACATGTAGTGGACATATATTGTATATAATATGTAGAAAGAGAAAAAATGTGAGTGATAAACATCCTTAAGTTGTTAAATTTAAAATTTGAGAGATACAATCATGGATTCAATGACCTTTGTTGTCGTGCAATGTGCAACAGGAAATTGGAAATTTCCAAGCACGATAACTATTCCCCTATGCCGAATTTTTCATGCTTTATCATTCCTAGGCAACCCAAGCTCTATCTAGTCAGTCAAAATTACCTCCCAAAAATGTTATATCATCCCCTAGGTGATTTAGGAAATTCTATTAATTTCCTAGGTGATTTTAGGACTTCATTGAAAATGCAAATTTTGGGGAGTCACGGGAAGGGTTGTCACCGGGCCTTCCCAAGACCGGATTGACCCCCTTGAAGCAAAAAAGAAGGGAAAAATTCAACATGGAGGTGATTAGAGGACCTTATAACATCATGGAAGTGATACTTTGGAAGGTTTGGGGAAGTTTTGTAAGACTTGGAGCAAATCTGAGTTAAAAATAGGGCTCACAAGCCTTGACACACAAGTCTAAAATAGCTACCGGGCTTCGAAGAAGATTTTAGGAGCTCCGGATGGAGCTGGAAGTAAAACTAAAAATATTCAGAAATAGGATTCCAATACCTAAATTATGGTGAAAAATATTTTTCACAACACCTTAGGCGCATATTATTGGAAGGTAATTTTTCTCAGCACAAGTGGAGTCCCGATCAAAAATCCAACTTTTTAGTGATCATATAGTCAAATTAAGACATGAGACCCACATAATTAGATTCAAAATGACATTTACAGTAAGGATAATATACAATTTCACCAATAAATTCCACTAGAGCTCAAGTTATCTTCATTCCAAGTTACCCTCTCAAAGGCAGTTCAGGACTTAGTCATTTTTTCAAGAGGACACGTGTCAGCACCAGGATCCTAGTGGGATTTCATGTGCTTGAAGTCCCTAAGGTCAGGAACATCAGCCCTTGGAAAATGTTCCCATCCCCCATGTGACCTCTGGGGCCCTCATATGACCTTCAGACTTGACAGTTCTGCCCCCAGGTGCATTCTTGGAGCATTCATCCCCTGTTGTTGGATCGGGCACCACGTGTTACCTCCAGGACCACCATGGAATTTTATGTCCCTTATGAACCTAAGGTGGGGGACATAAAACCTTTAAAAATGTGCCCAACCCCTATGGGAAGTCATTTGGACACCCACATGACCGCCGTTCAACCCCAGTGCGCAGTTTTTAGCATCCATTCCTGCTCTGATCGGGCACCACGTGTCACCTCCAGGACCACCATGGAAACTGATGTCCCTTATGAACCTAAGGTGGGGGAAATAATACCTTGAAAAATGTGCCCATCCCCATAGGGATTCTTCTGGAAACCCATGTGACCTCCTTTCAGCTCACAGTGCTTTAAAGTAGCTTTTTCCTCCTTCATTCCCTACTTTGTTGGATCAAACACCATGGAATTTGATGTCCCTCACATCCTTGAGGTCAGGGAGATCAAGCATGTAAAAATGTGTCCAAGCCCTAATTGTGCATATCTTTTTAAAAAATTTCCAAATGCCGCTTTTCTCGCTTCTAACTTCTAACAGTTATATGTGCACTCCATTCCTCCATTCTTTCTCTGCAACATTCTACCATCACTCCACCATTGCAAATTATCAGACCAGATCAAAAAAGGAACTGAAATACCTTTTCCATGGTGATGCATAGGTATCGAAGGAATCCTCTTCAAGCTAAGGAGAAACGAAGAACAACAAAGAAGAGAACAACAAAATTCCCATAGCTAAAAACTAGAAATCTAAACAAATCTTGCATACCAAAGGTACTGCAATCAGTGAACCATTTATTTCTATTCATTCCTCTATCTAAGACCATAAAAAAAAACCTTCAAACTCCCCATGTGTGAAAGATCATCCACAATGAATAAATCTCCTTTTCGGCTCAATGAAGAAAGAAGTGGGATTTCCCGTCAAACCGGCTTCCGGATTGAAGTAAGATCGCAAGTGAAAAACCAGAAGTAAAAACCCACATCAAAAATATGATTTTCTTCACATACAAAGGAGAAAACCAAACCTTTAATTTTGAGGTCCATTAATGGCTGTCGTACCTAGAAGCATTTCTTGGTCTGAAAATTAAAAGTTTAAAATCTCCTAGATTTTTAAGTAGGCGGCCCAAAATTTTAGAGGGGTGATATTGGGTGAAAACCCATATCAAAAAATTTCATTCCATGTCAATCCAATCCCCAGAGGCCAACTTTCTAAAAATAGCATGTCTACTACATAGGAACTGCTATTTTAGGAAAGTCATCAACAGAAGAGCTTGCGAAGGAGATGAAGACATTGGAGGTGCACTTCAACTGAGAATTCACTAGAATGGACATTTTTGGCACTTACTAAAAATAGTAAGTGGGCCCTCGAGAACTTGCTAAAAATAGAAAGTTGATCCAGATGGAACAAGAAACACAAAGAGAAAGAGGAAAACTGAGCCACAACATCTAGTTGAAGATCGGGGACTTGATTTCTCATACTTACTAAAAATAGCAAGTTGATTTTTATAAGGGAGATATGAAGCCAAAGTGGATGGGTCAAAAGCCTTCTCAGGATCATGAAGTGGAGAACAGTCAAAGAATGGAGCCAAGTCCATTGCAGCAACTCATCCTTCAACATAGTTCTTCTTCTTCTTCCTCTTCTTTCTCTCACTCTTTGCTTCTCATATGACACTCTCTCTTTTCAAATGTTATATTTTTGCGTTGAGGGTTGCACTTTTTAATATGACTTAAATGACTTTAGAAATATAATGTAAATTAAGTCACCTTGCTATTATAAAAGGGACTTAAATATTTAAAGTGGAATATGAACAATCTTAAGTCATATTAAGGCATATGGAGGGTCATGAGGAAGATGATAAGTCACCTCTCATTCTATAAATTGTAACGCCATTCCCATTGCAAAGGGTTGGTGATTGATCTTGTAAACTCAAGAGTATATTGCACCTTGAGAGAACAAAGGAGATATCCATTTTCTTCTATTCCCCCTTCTCAATTTCTTCCATTTCTCCACTATGTACAACTTTTGTCTAAGAAATCAATACAAGAAGAAGGAGTTTCTAGCTTTCTTTGACTAAGGGGTTTCATGATACTTTGTGTTCATCAAATTCTATTTGGTCTTGTTGCTATTTGCAGGGTTGTTTCTTCTCATGAATGCATGTGTTGAAGTTTCTAACTAGTGCGTGAAGGAATCTGATTTTCTACCTACAACATTAGTTCTCTTACCTCTTTTCTCACTCCCCTTTCCCACTCTACAGATGAAGACTTCCCTAGCAAGAGATTGCTAGCTTTGCCATAGGGTCAGTGGAGTGCCCCTATTGGATCCTCGATCGAAAGGCCACCATAGAAATCCACCTTTTCATGCACATGCATATACAGTAGTTACACTGGTTAAGTAGAGGGACTTATATTCCCAGAGCGTTGGTAAGAAATCCAAAAGTTTTTCCACCCAAAAAAATTTTCTCGCCAACAATTTTTGGCACCCACCGTGGGGCATTTAGCAACATCTACACCCAATATACGACCGCAAGGTCCCAAAATTCAAAAAAATCAAATATTGAAAAAATAAAAAAGGAGTTCATGAAAGTCCGTTGCCGAAAGATACACTGCTGATTTCTACACATGAATTTTCACATTCCATAGTGCCCTTTCATGTTCTCGACTGCAGAAGTTTTCAAAATCTGGTTGAAAGAAGATACACCAGGTTGAGCAGGTCGAGAGGTGTTGCTGATTCCAATTTTGAAGCTTTGAAAAATCAGCAAGAACGAATTAGAGATAATCCATACTTCTTCTCTCAAGCCTCCTCTCCATCTGGCACTTTGAGTAGTTCTCCTGGAAATCCTATCCAAACTCCTTCAAATTCTCCAATTTTTCAACCATCATTGAACATCGAGTTCACGGAAGAAGAAGAATTTGAAGAAGCAAGAGCTGAAATAGAAGCAAAAGAAACGATGGTGGACGAAGAAGAAAGACCTCAACCCATTGTTCCATGGGGAAGGAATACAAGCCCGCTTACTCTTGAACCCCCTCTTCATGATCTACCAATGGGTTCCTGCAAGAACTTTCCAAAGTTCAAAGGCAACAACTCACAACATCCTAAAGAACATGTTGCTACTTTCATGACATCATGTGGAATTCTTGGTGTCCAGCATGAAGATGTTGTTGTAAGATTGTTCATGGAGTCCCTCCAAGAAAAATCAGCAGAATGGTTCTACCTCCTACCTTCCCGATCCATCACTGGTTGGGATGACATCAAGGCTGCCTTTGAGGAAAGATTTAAATCAATTGAAGATTGTCAAGACCTCTTAGTGCAGTTGGCTCAAATGAGGAAAGGAGAAAGTGAAACGATGAGAGACTTCATGGCTCATTTCAAACAATTGCTTCATAGGATACCGAAAGAAGATTCACCCTCTTATAACAATATCAAAAGATTCTTCATAAACGCTCAATCACCAGAGGTAGGATTTATCCTATGAAGATTTCAACCAAGGAACATTGTAGATGCACAAATGAGGGCCATTGAATTGGATGACGATCTCATCCTCTCTAGAAAGATCAAGAATCCATCAAAGGGAAAGGCCCAACATCCTGAAGATGAGAGAACTAATCCATCGCTGCAAAAGTTGGTGAATGAGATGGCCTCTTTGAAGAGGGAATTATTTTAACAAGTTTCTTCTCAAAGAAGTAATAGAAATCAGATTTCGGGAGCA
Organism: Taxus wallichiana var. yunnanensis; assembly: GCA_018340775.1. Lineage (NCBI taxonomy): Eukaryota > Viridiplantae > Streptophyta > Pinopsida > Cupressales > Taxaceae > Taxus > Taxus wallichiana. The sequence continues at coordinate 452,165,216 of CM031238.1, forward strand.
CCCCAAAGGCTCACCTTGGAGGCCCCACTCATGAACGTAAATTGTAGATTTCAAGAAAGTGAAGGAGATTTTGAACAAGAAAGTGAAGGTGGTGATTTCCAAGAAAGTGATGAGTTTGAGAATGATACAAAAATCAGATTTTGTGAGTATTCTGGAGGTTATGAAGAAGATGCACCTAGTTTCTCATGCGCAATATTCACTCATTCTCAGTCTGAGAAAAGAGCATCTCCCTCCACTGCTGCAAAAGAAAAGAAGGTTGATGATCCTCTTGTGGCGACTCTACAAAACAAAATAATCAGTCAAGGATCTCCACTTCCATCCTCCATGAAGTCTGCATTGTTGGATCCTGATCTCGTAGCAAGTAAGAAGACTCCCGCAATCCCAAGTAAGTCTTCTGATGTCTCTTCCAAGCCTAAATCTAAATCCACTCCTATAAAATCTAATACCTTTAAAGCTTCTAGTGTACCTTTCAAAATACCCTCCATTTCCCAAAAATATACTCCTACTTCCAAACTTTTCCTAAATCCAAAAGTAGTCCCTTCACCCCCTTGTCCACATCTGCTCCCTTTGACTTCATAGAATATGCAAACAAAGCCAAAGTGTAGATTACTAAAATCTGAATATTTGCGGACTCATCCTGAACAATTCGAGAGGTTCATCCGATATATCAGGAGTGGTAGTATAACACCCAATGATGTAGCTCATCGTTCCAAAGGCATGCTACCAAACTCACCTACACCTCCCTCATAGAACATGCTTTCTCTGAGTGCATCAAAGATTGATAAAGTTGAACCTTTCTACGTCTCCCTTCTTGTTAGAGAATATGTACTAAAAATTGCATAATAGATTTTGGTGCCTCAGACAACATGATGCCTTTGAAGGTCACCAAGGCTCTTAAACTTACAATGACTCCACCTAGTGGCTCTTATTACTCTTTGGAATCAAAAAGGTCTCACTTGTAGGGAAGGTTAAAGATGCATAGGTGGCTCTCGCTAGATTTCCAGACAAGAAAATTTCAGTGATGATTTTGGTAGTAGACGTCCCAACCTCATTCGAATGTTCTTTGAGTAGAAATTCCCGCCGAGAGTTGGGAGGGAAAATTTAGATGAATTGGTCTTTTGCAGCCATACCAGTGAAGGAGACATGGAGAAATTACTTCCGAGAAGAAGATGAGGTGCACAGATATAAAATTCTGAAATCCCAAAGCTAACATCTTGTATCAAGGTAGCAGGAAGATGAATCACTTTGTGGCAACTAAGAAGAAGAGGATATCCCCATATTGATAGGCCCAGACATGCCTTCCCAAAGAGATTTGGATTTTGAAGAAGCATTGAGGAGATTCGAGTTACAAGAGGACAGCCCCAAATCACCAGATGATGCAGACCATGAGGAAGAGGAGATGGTTCTTGATGATTTTCAAGAAGAAAAATCAATTTATATGATTTTACAAGATGAGGAGTTATTCTCATTCCCATTTGGGGATGAGGATGATCTCAATTAGGTCATATATGGAGAGAGAAAATCATCTTGCGATGAGCTCGTGAAAGTTTTGAAAGAAATGCACATACAGACAGAAATGCTTAGAGCTGCAGAAGAAAATGAAGATCCTGAGTTTATTCTCGAGCTCCTAATGTAAGCCACAAATCTGCAAGACAAGTGTGAAGCTGATTTAGAAGCCTTAACCAATGCGATGGTTGGCCATATTGAGATAAGGCAAGATGAAAAATATGATGCTACTCTTGAGCTAATGATTGATGGATGCAATAACGAAATAGAGATATTTTCTTTTCCATTTGAAGATGAAGACTCTTTCCATGATGAAGAAATTGAAGCAAGGAGTTTCAAGACCTCTAAAGATGAAGCTCCTTTTGATGAAGGATCGGTAGAGTGCAGTGATTCTCGAGATGATGAGGTAATCCCTCCAGATAGTTTCTTTGAGTTGCAAGATAAATATTCTTCAAAGGCATACAAAGAGGGACTACAGGAAATGATGAAGCATTACTCTATGCAAGAAATCTTAGATGCAGTAGAAGTTGCAGAAGATCCTGAGCTGATTCTTGATCTCTTCATTAGTGTCATGGACATACAAGACAAGTATGAGTTCACATCTAATCCTTCCGTCAGTACTCAAGCACCTCACAGTGGAGTGAAGGAAAAGGATGAATCAAATGTTTCTCATGGAGAAGATGTCAATGAGCATAGGCCTGGGAAAGAAAAGAATCAAGAATGTTCAAGTATTTTGAACAAAAAGTAGCCCTGGGCAGCGATGAGATCCTCAATGGAAAATCAGCTATATGGATAAACATGGAAGGCAACTAGCACTATGAGACCAAATTCAAAGAACATGAAGGCAGTGGAATTTCCAAGAAAAGACTAGAGCATCAAGAAGCTCGCATGGAATCACTCCTATAAAGTAAAAGGACAATCATGGAAGCACCTAGCTTTCATAAAAATTAAGGAAAGGAGGCTACTTTCTGGAACTCATCAACGGCTTCATAGAACATCATCATTCGGTGTTGCCTCTTCAGGGGTAACTTTTGAGAAATGAAAAGTACTTCAGTGAAAGTGGGTTTCCCCCTCCTTGTACCATAGGTGATTGATAGTTTGTTTTCATTTCTGTTGTGTGTGTTTCCCTTCCTGTTGTGTGTCATGTGTTTCCTTTCCTTCATTTTGTGTGTGTGTGTAATCTTCCTTTCTAGAAGTTGTACATGACTCCGTAGGGCCCAATGGATAAGGCACTGGTCAACAAATTAGATGGTATAAAATTGAGATTCTAGATTCCCATGCCATGTCTTCACTTCTCTCAGTCCATGTCATGTCCCCAAGCTAGAGCCAATTGTTTTCGTGTAAATGTGCAATAGGGAAATTGGAAATTTCCAAGCACAACAACTATACCCCTATGTAAAAATTTCATGCTTTATCATTCCTAGGCAACCCCAACTCTATCCAATTAGTAAAAATTACCTCCCAACCAATGTTATATCATCCCCCTAGGTGATTTAGGAAATTCCATTCATTCCCCTAGGTGATTTTAGGACTTCATTGAAAATGCAAATTTTGGGGAGTCACGGGAAGGGCTATCATTGGCCTTCCCAGGAATGGATCAACCCCTGAAGTAGAAAAGAAGGAAAAATTCAACATGGAGGTGATTGGAGGACCTTATAACATCATGGAAATGATATTGGAAGGTTTGGGGAAGTTTTGCAAGACTTGGAGCAGTCTGAGTTAAAAACAGGGTTCACAAGCCTAGGCGGCACACAGGCCTAAAATAGCTGCTGGGCTTCAGAAGAAGATTCCGGGAGCTCCGGATGGATTTGGAAGTAAAAAAAAACATCATAAGAAATATAATTCCAAGACCTACATGATGGTGAAATAATATTTTTCACAACACCTTGGTGCATATGATTGGAAGGCAGTTTTTCTAAGGCACAAGTGGAGTGCTAGATCAAAAATCTGATTTTTTAGGGATGATATTGTTGAATTAAGAAATTATACCCACATAATTAGATTCAAAATGACATTTACAGTCAGGATAAATTAAAATTTCACCAATAAATTCCACCGGAGCTCAAGTTATCTTCATTCCAAGTTACCCTCTCAAAGGCAATTCAGGACTTAGTCATTTTTTTGAGAGGACACATGTCGGCACACCGGAGCCTGCGGGATTTCATGTCCCCAAATTCCCCGAGGTCAGATAAATCATCCCTTGGAAAATTTTCCCAGCCCCCATGTAACCTCTAGGGCCCTCATATGACCTTCAGACTTGACAGTTCAACCCCTAGGTGCATTCTTGGAGCATTCATCCCCTGCCATTGGATCGGGTGCCACGTGTCACCTCTAGGACCACCGTGGAATGTTATGTCCCTTATGTGCCTAAGGTGGGGAAATCAGACCTTGAAAAATGTTCCCAGACCCTATGGGGAGTCATTTGGACACCCACATGACCGTCTTTCAACCCCTGGTGTGTAGTTTTAAAGCATCCATTCCCTGCCGTTGGATCGGGCGCCACGTGTCACCTCCAGGACCATAGTGGAAAATGATTTCACTTATGCACTTGAGGTGGGAGACATAAGACCTTGAAAAATGTTTACAACCCCCATAGGGAGTCTTCTAGACACCCATGTGAGCTCCTTTCAGCTCACAAAGGTGGTTTAAAGCAACTTTTTCCTCCTTCATTCCCTACCGTTGGATCAAACGCCACATATCATGCACTTGACCATTGTGGAATATGATGTCCCTCACATCCCTGAGGTTAGGGAAATCAAGCATGGAAAAATGTTCCTAAGCTTTAATTGTGCATATGTTTTAAAATATTTTCCAAGTGCCGCTTTTCCCGCTTCTAACTTCTAATAGTTATATGTGCACTCGATTCCTCCATTCTTCCTCTGCAACATTCTACCATCACTCCACCATTGAAAATGCTCAGACCAGATCAAAAAAGGAACTTAAATAACTTTCCCATGGTGATGCACATGTCTTAGAAGGAATCCTCATCAAGCTAAGAAAAAACAAAGAACAACAAAGACCATAAAAAATACACCTTCAAACTCCCCCCACGTGTGAAAGAGCATCCACAATGAATAAATCTCCTTTTTGGCTCAACGAAGAAAGAAGTGGGATTTCCCATCAAACTGGCTTCCAGATTGAAGTAAGATCACACGTGAAACACCAGAAGTAAAAACCCACATAAAAAATATGATTTTCTTCACAAACGGAGGAGAAAACCAGACCTGTAATTTTGAGGTCCATTAATGGTTGTCGTACCTAGAAGCACTGCTAGGTCTGAAAATTAAAAGTTTAAAATATCCTAGATTTTTAAGCGGGCGGGCCCAAAATTTTAGAGGGGTGATATTGGGTGAAAACCCATATCAAAAAATTTCGTTCCATGTCAATCCAACCCCCAGAGGCCAACTTTCTAAAAATAGTAGGTCTACTACATAGGAACTGCTATTTCAGGAAAGTCATCAATAGAAGAGCCTGCGAAGGAGATGAAGACATTGGAGGTGCACTACAACTGAGAATTCACTAGAATGGAAATTTTGGAACTTACTAAAAATAGTAAGTGGGCCTTGAGAACTTGCTAAAAATAGAAAGTTGATCCGGAAGGAAGAAGGAACACAAAGAGAAAGAGGAAAAGCGAGCCACAACATCTAGTTGAAGATCGGGGACTTGATTTCTCATACTTACCAAAAATAGCAAGTTGATTTTTATAAGGGAGATATGAAGCCAAATTTGATGGGTTAGAAGCCTTCTCAGGATCATGAAGTGGAGAATAGTCAAAGAATGGAGCCAAGTCCGTTACAAGAACTCATCCTTGACAAAGATAGTTCTTCTTCTTCTTCTTTCTCTCACCCTTCGCTTCTCATACAACACTCTCTCTTTTCAAATGTATATTTTTACGTTGAGGGTTGTACTTTTTAACATGACTTAAACGACTTTAGAAATATAATGTAAATTAAGTCGCCTTACTATTATAAAAGGGACTTAAATATTTAAAGTGGAATATGAAAAATCTTAAGTCATATTGAGGCATATAGAGGGTCACGAGGAAGATGATAAGTCACCTCTCATTCTATAAATTTTAACGCCATTCCCATTGCAAAGGGTTGGTGATTGATCTTGTAAACTCAAGAGTATATTGCACCTTGAGAGAACAAAGGAGATAGACATTTTCTTCTATTCCCCCCTTCTCAATTTCTTCCATTTCTCCACTATGTACAACTTTTGTCTAAGAAATCAATACAAGAAGAAGGAGTTTCTAGCTTTATTTGACTAAGGGGTTTCATGATACTTTGTGTTCATCAAATTCTATTTGGTCTTGTTGCTATTTGTAAGGTTGTTTCTTCTCATGAATGCATGTGTTGAAGTTTCTAACTAGTGCGTGAAGGAATCTAATTTTCTACCTACAACATTAGTTCTCTTACCTCTTTTCTCACTCCCCTTTCCCACTCTATAGAAAAAGACTTCCCTAGCAAGAGATTGCTAGCTTTGCCGCAGGGTCAGTGGAGTGCCCATGTTGGATCCTCGGTTGAAAAGGCCACCACAAAAATCCACCTTTTCACGTGCATGCATATACGGTAGCTACACCAGTTAAGTAGAGGGACTTAGATTCCCAAAGCATTGGCAAGAAATCCACAAGTTTGTCCACCCGAAAAATTTTCTCGCCAACATGACCATAAATCTATCTTGAATGAAATTATGTAAATATTGAATTGAGTCCAACAGGTTGCTTAGATGGAGGAGCACTAGGACTAGGATCGTTAGATAAATGATGGAAGATAAAACTTATTTCATTTTGTGGTGTATTTACAGGATGAAATATGGAGACTAATTCTCTTTATAGAACAACCCGATGACCAAGATGCATTTTAAGTAAATTAGACAAAGGAACTTGAGGAACTTTACAACCCATGATAGAAGAAAGACGAGGATCCTAAGCGTGAAAGTGATTAGGTTTACCAAAATGATTACCTAAAAATGAGGAATTATACTAGTTAATCTAAGCTAAGACAACATGTAAATATGGTAAATAAATGTAGTAAATGACTATAGAAGATGACATAAATAAAATAAACTAATGAAAATGATAACCCTAATATGTAAGAAGAGTAAGGAAGTGACTCAGCTGATTAGAGGATCTCATTGGAATGTGTCACGTATGACCGGAGAAACAAGAAGCATGAATGACCGTGCAAAGGCCCCACAAAGGAAGGATCAAAGTTATCTGACTAGATCGGAGTTGCTAGAGAGAGGACCGAGGCACCTATGGGTACCTGGTTTGCAAAACAAGTGCCCTGGTCTATGTGAAAGGTCTAGAACTGAGTTTCACATGGTCTATAAGTAATCTAAAACCTTCGTTGTCTATCACATCAGGTTCCCTACACTACGTTAGGTGTCACTAATATTCCAAGAAGAATAGAAGACCTACAAAAGACCAAAATAAGTATCAAAACCCTAAAAAAATAAAAATGCATATAAATAGGTCAGATTGACATCAACTACCACAATAGTAGGCTTATTAACTGAGCGTTGCACTACATTTCAAACCCAAATGTAGTTATGGTGTGTGTAAATCATGTTCCCTAGGTGCTCTTATTCCAATCACACTTTGTGAACTAGTGATCAATAACTAGATGTAAAAATGTAGTACAATAGTGGATGGAATAGAATAGAATCCATTCCTATGCTTGTGTGATGTAGATTAACCACCCTAGTCCATTGTGATAGAGCTAAGTGAATGCAAATGATCTCCAAATTCCTTTGATAGTTGCAACCCTAGGTAGATGATAGTAGTAACTAGTGATTGGTCCCTTAGTATGGTCTCATAACTTTCTATTTATAGGGTTCTCTTGATCTAATTTTGTTATTAACCCCAAATGGCAAACCACCAAAAAGATAAGAAGTTGAAATGGCTAGAAAGTTTCCAAAAATGGCAGGATAGTGTAAAAATGATCAGGATGCCCCAAATGGGACTAGGGCACTGACAGGCACCCTAGTACTAGCCTAGGTGCCCCAGTTAAGGCTAAAATGATGGAAAATGTCAAAAATAGACTGGGCATATGTGTGGTAAAGGTTAGGAATTACAAAAGAAAGTAAATAAAAATGGCCAAGAGAAGGGGGTTAATTAGTAATTTCTTCACTCAAAAACCATATGAATAGTAGTATAATACCTGGACTAAATAATGTCTAAAGTGCATGATTTTGTGTTTACAAACTTCCTCTTTTTTAACTTCCATGCTTTATTTTTTTATCAATTCACATTTTCACTTGTCTCTTTGCACGCTATTGCCATCAAACTCTATAGGGAAAAAGGTACACATATTGTAACTACTTTATGTTATCGATTATTCAATTAACAACATAAAGTGGGGAAAATGTAGACACAAAATCACACACTTGGGTACATTTCTAGGTCCTAAAAGCATACTTACATTCATATGATTCCTAAGTGATAAAACTAGTAATTGACAACTATATTTGGCCTATTGTATATGTTTCTCATTTTCTATTTGGTCTTACACACCCTAATGTCCAGTCATTACTTGGTTATCTTTTATGACATCGAGACAATGAGCCAAAGAAAGATGCCAAAACCCAGGATCCCTCATCCCCTCTGGGAACCCCCGACCTCTTTCCACCTTACTCACTCTTTTTGGGCCTCTTTTATCTTTTAGGCATCTTATTTTCTTATGGGCTGACTTCCGATGTCAATTACTAAATTCAACTAAGGGAATCATATAAATACAAAGATATTCAACCAAAATAAAGGACTAAGATTTAAACATCTATTATCATCACCTAATATTCTATCAAAAGGCATCTAAGAGCATTAAAGGAATCCATTTAACATCCATGTAAGGGAAAAGGGACTGATTTTTTTGCATACACTATATAGGAAGGAGAATTTCACTTTTCCATCCACACATCTATCTACATTACTACATCTAGCTACTACCCACTATCAATTGCACTTGCACAAGGACATCCTAGGAAAAATTATTTCACACATGCAAAATAACTACATGGATTATGAGATGTAGTTTAGTGCTTGAGTCGTAAGTTCACTTAGTTGAGTGACTATCGGGGCTAGTCCATGTCCCCATATTGCATATTTATTTTTTTGGATTTATACCATTTGGTGGGTTTTTAGGTGAACATTTTTTTACAAAAGTTATAGGTACATCCATCAATCAAGGTGTGACATATAGGCAACCAACATCGACTATTAATGACACATGTGTGACACTAGAAAAATCATATTCCAACCACCTACGCAATCACGGACACCCAATAGTAGACTCTGACACCTAGGCACCCCGACCAAGTCCACACATCCTAGTATGGCATTATCCGACGCTTTCAGATTTTATAGTGCATAGTGATGAAAATTTTCCCTCTTTGTTCATTAGTTTTATAGACCATATCAATCCTAGGATAAACATGAATCAAGTAATTCCTTTCCTATCTCTCTTGCACTTAGGGTTTCATATCTTACTTTCTTATCTCTTATGTCATACCGTATCTAGTAGTTGTATTTCATTGTTTCTATTAGTTACTCTGCATTTAGGGTTTAACATTAATTTTATTTTTGTTAAATCACTTAGGAATCATGTATATAATGACATACTTAGAGTCACAATATAAATATCAAGTGCATGATTTCATGTCTACATTTCCCCCCACTTTATGTTGGTGAATGAATATTCGGTAGTATAAAATAGATAAGAAAATCATACCTCATGGAGGGCCAAAGGAGGTTGTAGCTGATAGCATGCCAAATGAATATTATAACGATATCATGTCGAATGGAAATTTCAATATGTGTATCATGGAATGTAAGAGGGTATGAGAGCCTTAGGGGTGACTTTGTGTGCGTAGTAGAAATGATGTTTGTGTTTGTTCCTTGAATATTTCCTTTTCCTGAGCATTTTGTGCTTGAGATTGCTCCTTGCTCCAATTATGTGTTTTATTTTTTTGGAGTAAGGTTGGACCTGAAAAATGAATATAAGTGTATTCAATTCTCATGATAAATGAAATTGAAATTTAACTTAGTGAATGTGAAAACATAAATGCATATTGAAAAAAGTGATTCATGGGTAGAATACACTTGAATGTCGTGAGATAAGAGATAAAATTGTTCATGTGTGTTTTTTTACCTTAGAGATGATTGGAAGAGTACTAAGGATTTAGGTTTCCTATCTCTAAACTGAATATTTAGGCATCATGTCTCCATATTGAGGATTTAGGTGACTTTTCATCAATGGTAGAATATTACTTGTAAGATTTTTCCCCCAATAATTGACACTTTCCCATAGATGAGTGTCATTACGGATAGTCATAAACCTCATAGAAATTGGTCACAGATGACACATTGTTCTAAGAATATTGCTATCTTGCATATTCCCTAGGTGTTATTCCTTATTTGGTACCAAGAAAGCAGAGTAATTAGTTCCCTTACTCAAAGTATGTAACTTGCCACTAATGTATTTCCATTTAAACCTAATAGTAACTTGTTTCAAGTACATGTTGTTGTAATTTGGAAAATACTAACACTGATAACATGTTGATCTTGTATTGTACTTTTTTCTTCCCACATGATGAAATTTCCTAGATGGGACTATTGATGGAAAATCACAAGACTCTAAAGTGTCCAGCAACTTGATGGGTTGAGACTCTTAGTGCGATTGCATAACATGTAGCTTTTCCCAAGTGTGGGACCTTGTGAATTGGGAAATCTCTCCTAGGATGAAGGCTTCTGTTCCTATTCCTCTGTTTAGATGCACACATAAAAATGCAGAGGGTTTAATCAAAAAAACCTAATCTAACTTGCCAAGGAGACAGGGTAAGAAAATGCATAAAAATAAACCTAAACTAACAAAGGTGATGTACCGAGTAATGAAGAACACCTATCTTGCCAATAAACAAAAACCATTAAAATGCAATGCAAGATCATGCATGAGATAACCAAAATTGTAGTGAAAGATCAAAGGATGAAAATAAACATAGAGAGGGTTGAGAATCATCCACGGACATGCATTATCTACTCCAAAGATCGATACAATACACTACAAAATGCAAGGAGGAAAAGTTGCATTACGGTTTCAAATGGGAGGTTTGAACTCCACAAACTCACCTCGCCAAAGAGAAGAAGGAGGGGAAAAACAAGAATGTCCAACCTTTAGAAAGAATCCCTCCTTAAAATTTATAGGAAGAATGAGATAAGGAAGAGAGAGGAAATCCAAATCTACCCCAACCACCTCTAGGTTACATTTAATTTATCTCATTATGGCGGTAGGTGAGAACCCTAACAAACCCTAAAAGTGGCGAACTGTATTTTGCATTTTTAAGAATTTTTTCCTACCCAATTAAAGATATCTAGTTGTAGTTGGATAGAGGACCTTGTAAGATTTCCAAAATTCCAACCTTGTGTGAATCCGAGCTCCCTGTGAAAATTTATGGCCATCTGAATATCTGGGTCAGGGTCTACTTCCTGTCAGTGCTCAAAATGTTGTGCCTCCTAAAGGTGTGCCTTGGCGCATCCATTTGTATGTCATCATACTCTTAAGTGTGCCATAGGCACATCCATGTTCATGTTGACACTCTTTGATGTGTGCCTTCTACCTACGCCTTGGCGTGAACTTTTTCATGTTGACACTTTTCTACCTATGCTAGGGCGCATCCATGTTCATGTCGACACTCTTTGACATGTGCCTTCTACCTGCGCCTTGGCACAAAATTTTTCATGTCAAAACTTTTCTACCTACACTAGGGTGCATCCATTATCATGTTGACACTCTTTGACATGCACCTTCTACTTGTGCCTTGGCGCAAAATTTTTCGTGTCGACACTTTTCTACCTGCGCCAGGGTGCATCCATGTTCATGTTGACACTCTTTGATGTGTGCCTTATACCTGGGCCTTGGTGTAAAAATTTTCGTGTCGACACTTTTCTACCTGCGCCAGGGCGCATCCATGTTCATGTCGACACTCTTTGACGTGTGCCTTCTACCTGCACCTTGGCGCGAACTTTTTCGTGTCGACACTCTTCTACTGCGCCTTGGTACATCCATGTTCATGTCGACACTCTTTGACCTGTGCCTTCGCGTGAACTTTTCATGTCGACAATTTTTGATGTGCGTCTTCTACCTACGCCTTGGATGTTGGTGACATAATAAATATCGGGATCTGAGTTTCTTTGATTTCCATATTCTTCTGCTTGTCTATATCTACCCGGGGGGGAGATATTTACAACAATTTGGTGACTCAACAGGATCACCTGCCTGCTAGGTAGAAGATCAGTGGCCTTTTAGCAATCCATTGGGCATGGAGTCATAAGCAATAACTTGAAACCATCCTGATATCTAATCCCGAGCCTGATACTACAACTCCTTTTCTGAGAGCACGTTGGACTGTAGAAATTCAACCTGAGAGCAACAAAACCTGTGCCAAAGCACTTAGGGAAATTGAAACCTAACTACAACAAGACAATGTGCATATGCACTTAGAGGAATTTGAAATCTAGGCTAATATTTACAAGGGTAAACCTTTTCCTTTTAGTAGCAATGTTTAAGGTAGATTCCGTTAACCGGAATCGGGATTTCTTCTCCATCCAATGTAGAAAATTGGAAGGCATTACTACTTTACATATCGTGACCATGTAGGGGCCACTCCAAATGGCATCAAACTTGGAATGCCTTCCTGGTTTTGCCCGATCTACATCCCATTTCAGAACTAGGTCCCCTTCCTGGAAGGTTCTTGTTCTTACCTTCTTATCAAACCATCTTTTTACTAAGGCCTGATCCTTTTCAATCATCAGAACTCGCACGTTCTCTTATTTCTTCCAATTCCATCAACTTTGCATACCTAGCCTCCATTGGTTCAAACTCAGACAACTCCAACTGCTTCATGAGCTCCAATGCTGGAAATTCTAATGATATAGGCAATATTGCCTCTTTCCCATAGACCATCTTGTAGGGAGAATTACTTGTAGATCTCTTTGGTGTTATCCTGTCAGCCCATAATGTTGATTTTAGCTTGGTATGCCATGTCCTTTGGTTTTCATCCAGATTTCTTCTGATGATTCTTAGCAAATTCTTGTTCGTGGACTCTGCCTGTCCATTACCCTGCGGGTAATAATTTGAAGAGGTGCTCAAATAGATTCCATTCTTGACAACCCATTCTGTAATCTTAGAACCTATGAATGCCAATGCATTGTCTGATATGATAGTGGCTGGCGCACCAAACATGGTCACTATTCCTTCATAAAAGTCTAGTATGTTAGACTCATTTACTTCTTTAAGTGCTACTGCTTCAGTCCACTTGGTGAAATAGTCCGTTGCCATGAGAATCCACTTGTGGCCTTGGCTTGAGTTTGGATTGATGACCCCAACGAAGTCCAATCCCCATTGCATAAATGGTTGGTCAACCAAAATTGGGTGCAATGGAAGTGCTGCTAGTCTTTCTTTTCCCGTGAAGAGTGCACATTTCTTGCACTTTCTTATCCATGTATAGCAGTCACTTTGAACACCGTCGGCCAATAATACCTGCCTTCATTATCTTGAGAGTTGTTACTCATGGGGTGAAATGTCCTCCAGAATCTCCATCATGAAAATCTCATAACACCCTCTCAATTTGACCTATCCCAATGCACCTCAATAGAACTCCATTGATGTCTTTTTTAAACAAAACACCATCAACAAGCACATATGGAATGGCTTGTAATTTGAAGTGTCTCCTTTTTGCTTTGCTCATTTCCTAAGGGCATAGGCCTGCTTGTAGGAAGTGCATCATATTCTAAGTCCAACAAGGAGTGGACACATCATCATTTTCTTGTTCTTGACCATCCTACAAGATACTCAAGGCGCTCTTTTTCATCACTTGCTTTAACTTGACTCAAAGCTAGTTGTTCACATAGTCCTTTTCCATGTACTAGTTTTGTGACCTTGATCTCGATGTCATATTCCATGACATGGGTTATCCATCTTGCACGTTTCTCATTCAGATCCTTGTTTAGAAGGAAGTCCTTGACTCCCGCATGAGAGACCAACAATTGGATCTTGTTGTTTGAGACTAGGTGCTTGAATTTCTTTAAGCTTCTAATCACTGCAAGGACATGTTTTTAAATGAAAAAGTACCTAGTTTCGTATTCCTCCAAGCCTTGACTAAAGAAAGCGATGGTTGTTCTAATCCTTCTTTGTTTTGTTGTACCAACATTATAAATTTTATGTCTCCACCACCAAAGACATATAGCATGAAATCCTTGGAGAATTCTGGATCGGCGAGAGTCGAGCTTGAGATATAGCCTCTTTTATTGCCTCAAAACTTGCTTTGCCTTCGATGTCCACTTAAATGTCATGCTTCTTTTCAACATCGAGTTATTGGCTTTACGAGAGCTGAAAAAGTTTGGAACAAACCTGTGGAAAAAATTGATCCTTCCTAAGAAGCTTTGAAGAGCCTTCTTATGACTTGGCAATGGCAATGCTTGAATTGCTTCAACTCTTTCTAGGTCAATCGTCAATCCCTCCTTTGAAACAATATGGCCTAGAAGTTTTCCTTCGTGAGCCAAGAATATACATTTTTTGGGGTTCAATGATACCCCAAATCTTCTACACCTCTGAAATACCTGCCTCAGATGAAAGTGGTGATCCACTACATTTTTGGAGAATATAGTGATGTCATCAAGATATATCAGAACTATTTTATTGATCAACTCCTTGAATGCCATATCCATTGCCCTTTGGAAAGTGGCTCTAGCATTTTATATCCCAAATGGCATCTTCTTGTAGGAATAGGTGCCCCATTTGGTGGTGAAAGTCATCTTGAATCGGTCATCTTCTTTCACCATTACCCGATTATACCCTGAGTAACCATCTAGGAGAGAGAATCTCTTCGAACCGGATACCACTTGCAATACTTGTTCCTTTGAAGGAAGCGGGTAATGGTATTTGAGAGATGCCCTATTGAGATCTTGGAAGTCTACACACAACCTAATTTCTTTGCTTTTCTTCCCGACCGAACCAAGTTTGTAACCTAGCTTGAGTGCTTGATCGAGAATATAATGATCGCATCTATTAGCTTGTTTAACTCTTTCTTCTTTAGAGGCTCAATATGAGGGTTGACTAGTCTCTACTTCGCCGATGGGCTTAGCATCTGGATCCAATTCTATGGTATGTTGTGCCAACTTCAAATTGAAACCTCTCAAGTCTTCATAGCTCCAAGCGAAGAAATCTAAAAATTCTTGGCAAAGTCGTATGAAATCTGATTTCTCCGCTCAAAGGCCACTTTACCAATTTGAAGTGTTATGCCTTCCCCACCGGAATTGGCTCAATCTTCTCTCTTGACCTGCATGTTAGCCTTTTCCTTACGAAACTAGTCGTTAGGGTTGAAGATAGACTCCAATGTCACTAAATCCTTGGGAAGCTTGTTTGTCCACAACTACACTACTTGATCACTGTATCTTTGTTGCTCTAGTCTATCCCGATTCCTCGCCGAGAATTCGGCCTCTTCTTGTAAGAAATTAATGATCTGTTGATCATTCTCAAATACCTACCAGCTTGTGTTATTATCTGGAACTGTTGGCCTCACAATCACATGGATATGTGGTTGTGTTATTTCCCTTCTAATGTTGTCAACCACATCAAACGCTTTCTCTAACTCCACGAGCCTATCCGCGGCTTCATTTTTCTTCCTAGGTATGGACACGATGTTGAAAGCTTCAAAATCCTCAACGAGGTCCCATATCCTATTCTTGTAGTTCTTCAACAGTCACTCTTTGTAGCATGTTGTCCCCTGAGTTGATTGACGATCAACTCGCTATCCCCGAACACCTGCAAGTTCATTATGCCCTTTTCCAGCCCAATGAAGTCCATGAATCAATGCTTCATATTCAGCTGTGTTGTTTGAACAGGAAAACTAGAAATGGAAAGCTGAATAATATTTTATTTCTTGAGGTGAAACAAGCATAACTCCTCCTACTATGCCTTGCCTCCTTGATCCATTGAAAAATAATTGCCATACCTCATTATCATCCTTATGGTCTAGTTTGGTGATGCTAGGAATAGGCTGGTTTTCTTCATGTATGCAATAGAATCCTAGCTCAGATTCTTCTATTTCTTGGTAGGGATCAAAAGCATGTACCTTGCTTTCCCATTCATCAAGAGTCAAATCTGGGATGCTTCCAACTTTGGTGTCATTGTCCTTCATCGTGCTTGGATAATCTTCTTGATCAAATGCTTTGAATAGTTTGGCATTGATTTGACTTGGAGTATGAGGCTCAATATGAAAGTTTGCAATTGGTTTGGATCTGATTGTGACATTAGTACAATATCTTGTTCTAAATAACATGTGTGACCAGTCAATAGATAAGTAGCCTTCAATTCTAGCCGTGAAATCCCTTGATAAACACTAGGCAAAGAGTGGTGGCAAATCTATCACTGACACATCTTGCAAAATGGTAACATTAGAGCATGCATGCAAGATAAGATTCAAACCTTTAATCACTCCCACCGTTGCTACTGTTGTCCCATCCAATTGCACTACCCCCTTTGATATGACTTCATATTGGAGACCCAATTGATCAGCTATTTGCTTGGGCATGACAGAACTACTTGCCCCAGAATCAATCATGCAATTGTGTACTAGTTTATCCCCAATGATTAATGAAACATAGAATGGAGGGGGTTTCAAAACTTTACCTTATTTTCCTCCATGATTCCCTTCAGGCTGAGCAACATTTGTGAGGACATTCTCTTGCATATGGACTTGCTGGTTCAAAGTTGACCAATTCTTCATGGCAGCTTGTAGAATATCTCTTTGGGTTGGGATGGATAAAGATTCCCAGATTGATATATTCACATTTGTCTTATTCATTTGATCAATGATGCTAAATGGGGATGAAACATCTCTTTTTTGTCCTTTAGTCTCTGCATTCCTTTCTTGTGCATGGGCAGCAATAGATGGCATTTGAGTTGGTTTAGAAGGTGGTTTGGGCTGTCCTTGCATGTTTGGAGCTGTATTTTGCTTACCGAAACCTTGTGGAGTGATAGAAGGTTGTAGATCACTTGGAGCCAATGACTGCCCTTCACTAATATTACTCTTCTTTGATCTTGTGTTAGTTGCTACACTCGAGAAATTGTTTGATTCATGCCACAAAAATCCTCGGCCTTGCCAATTCACAAGTGCGGTATCATTTGAGTTGTCTTTTGCTGAGATGTCCCTTGTTGCTGATTTGTTTCTTGACTCACTTCACCCTCTACGCAGTAGTTGTCACCATCAAGGCTTGGTTCAAAGCACCATTGAATCACATAGATTGGTTGTGAGGTTCATTGCATGGGAAACACCAATCATACTCTTGAGCTATATTGTTTTTCACCGGCACTAAGGCTTTAGAAGTAGATGCAACATTGGGGTTATTGGGCTGAAATGGTCTATTGATGGGAGGCCTTACTTGGTTTTGATTTGTAGCTGGATTGGGTGGCCTATTGGGCCGGTATGGTGGCTGGCTAGCACTGCATCGCGCTTGAGGTGATACGGCCTAGCACTTTGAGCTTGCTATCTTTTGATAGTCACCAACTCATTTCCAAGGTTCTGTAATTGTTTCATAACCTCCTGGAGTTCATTTGAAGCACTAGAGGATGAAGTAGAAGTTTCATTTGAACTTTGATTTCTAGGAGTGGGAATAGGAGCCAAAGTGGGTGTTTGACTAGTGCTTGGATTTTCTAAGTTTGGATACAAGGGCATGGGAGGCCTAGGAGCCAGCTTACCAGCTTGAATAAGATAGTTTTCAGCCCTAATGGCAATGCTATAAGCAACAGGTAAGGTTATGCCTCCCATAGATTGAATTAACATAGAAATATCAGAATTCAAAGCTTTAAGATAATATAGAAAAGCACCTTCAGCTGTTGGCCTGACGGCCACTGGAATCCTATCCCAAGACCTTTGAAATATGAAGTTGAAGTCAGTCAACTACTCATTGGGAGCTCTCTTGATAGTTGTCAATTGTTCTAATAGAGACAAATTGTCTCCCTTTTCTCCAAACTGCTCATGGAGAACTATGCATAACTGATTCAAATTTTGGATAGAACCACTCCAAGGCTCCTAAAGCATTGCAATGCCTTCCTTTGAACGAAGATGCTAGCAATTTGACAACAACATCCATTTCATTTATCTCATGATTTGCACAAATGTTAGCAATGTCTTTGACATGATCACTAGAGTGGTATGATTTTCTCCGGTGAAAAATGAAATTTTCTTCAATGCTACAATTGGAACTAGATTCTATGCATTGAGGGCAAGTGGGCTAACTACGCTGAAATTGACAAAGGGATTTGGTGGTAGATGTGCCATTATTATTGGCCTAAGAACTCGGTTGATGCGAGAAAAAGTCTACCAGGTGGAGGTGTAGACAAAGTCCGGTTAGGTGGAGATGGTGACCTTTATGGTCTTCTTCCTCTCCTTCCTCTCGCTTAGTGATAGCTGCAAGTGAAAAATATCCCTCTTCTTGAGTATCGACTTGGTTCAAATTCTTCTCATGTACCTGGGCAACCTGTGCTGCTATACCACTGAATTCTATCCCTTCGGAGTCACCAGATGTGTTAGAAAGTGAGCCTCAAAAGGCTAGATTCTACCAAGTTACACACCAAACTTGACAATATTAAAAATAATTTAAAAATTTGAAGGACCCGAAAGATACAGTTCTTCAATTCGGTTATCGGGTGTTGTTGTGCAGTTACTAATCCCGAAAGGTACGGGCAAAACTCAGGTCATGCAAGGCAACTAGGAAAACCCGAAATACAAAAAACCATGAAATTTTGAAAGTCAAAATCTCAAAAAACTAAGAATACCATTTTGAAGATTATCCCCTGATCTATCAACTGGTGAAATTTTGACTTGTTTTGAGCAAGTTAAGTCCTTGAAAATTGATTTCGAAGTTCACTGGAAGGTAAAAAAATGAAATTGTAAAACCTGCAATTTCTAAGTCCAAATTTCTTGAAAATTCCTTCAAATCCTATGGAATGACCTCTTGGTCCCACTGGGTGTGCCAAAAATGTTGATGGTGAATCACAACACCCCTGAGTGTCTGCAACTCGATGGGTTGAGACTCTCAGTGCGATTGCATAACATGGAGCTTTTCCCAAGTGTGGGACCTTGTGAATTGGGAAAGCTCTCCAGATGAAGGCAAGTTCCTATTCCTCTGTTCAGATGCAAACATAAAATGTAAAGGTTTTACTCAAAAAAACCTAATCTAACTTGCCAAGGAGATAGGGTAAGAAAATGCATAAAAATAAACCTAAACTAACAAAGGTGATGCACCGAGGAATGAAGAACACTTGTCTTGCCAATAAACACAAACCATTAAAATGTAATGCAAGATCATGCACAGATAACCAAAATTGTAGTGAAAGATCAGGAGGATGCAAATAAACATAGAGAGGGTTGAGAATCATCCACAGACATGCATTATCTACTCCAAAGATTGATACAATACACTATAAAATGCCAAGAGGCAAAGTTGCATTACAGTTTCAAATGGGAGGTTTGAACTCCACAAACTCACTTGCCAAAGAGAAGAAGGGAGGGGAAAAACAAGAATGTCCAACCTTTAGAAAGAATCCCCTCCTTATAATTTATAGGAAGAATGAGAGAGGGAAGAGAGAGAAAATCCAAATCTACCCCAACCACCTCTAGGCTACATTTAATTTATCTCATTATGGTGGTAGGTGAGAACCCTAGCAAACCCCAATAGTGGAGAACTATATTTTGCATTTTTAAGAATTTTTTCCTACCCAATTAAAGATATCTAGTCATAGTTGGACAGAGGACCTTGTAAGCTTTCCAAAAAGTCTAACCTTGCATGAATCTGAGCTCCTTGTGAAAAGTTATGGCCATCTGAATATTTGGGTCAGGGTTTGCTTCCTGTCAGTGCTCAAAATGTTGCGCCTCCTGAAGGTGCACCTTGGCACATCCATTTGCATGTCATCATACTCTTAAGTGCACCATAGGTGCATCCATGTTCATTTTGACACTCTTTGACGTGCACCTTCTACCTGCGCCTTGGCGTGAACTTTTTCATGTCGACACTTTTCTACCTGCACTGCCGGGCGCATCCATGTTCATGTCGACACTCTTTGACGTGTGCCTTCTACCTGCTCCTTCACACAAACTTTTTCTTGTCAACACTTTTCTACCTATGCCAGGGCACATCCATGTTCATATCGACACTCTTTGACATGTTCCTTCTACCTGCGCCTTGAGCAAAAATTGTTTCATGTCGACACTTTTCTACCTACGCCAGGGCGCATCCATGTTCATGTCGACACTCTTTGACGTGCGCCTTCTACCTGCACCTTGGCACAAAATTTTTCGTGTCGACACTTTTCTACCTGCACCAAGGCGCATCCATGTTCATGTCGACACTCTTTGACGTGTGCCTTCTACCTGTGCCTTGCACAACTTTTCGTGTCGACACTTTTCTACCTGCGCCAGGGCGCATCCATGTTCATGTCGACACTCTTTGACGTGTGCCTTCTACCTGCACCTTGGTGTGAAATTTTTCGTGTCAACACTCTTTGACATGCACACCTTCTACCTACACCTTGGCTATTGGTGACGTAATAAATATCGGGCTCTGAGTTTCTTTGATTTCCATATTCTTCTACTTGTCTATATCTACCCGGGGGGGAGATATTTACAACAGGACACTATCACCCACCATTCCATGTCTCATTGGGTGCTTCTCTCCTTGATGCATTTTTGGCCTAAGTTTGATTATGAACCAATTTTTTAGCACTTGTTTATTTTTATTTTTCGTGTAATAACCTATGCCCGGTTTCTTAACTATTAAGAAAATAATTACTGATAATTTACCCCACTCATTTAGGGTGTGTGAGATTAACTAGTGCAAGTGCAACCCAAATGAGGAAAGTTGAAAATGATGTGCACATATAAAATATAAATCTTGCAGGGGAATAAGGAATGCACATGGTAACAACCATGACACATGTAAAACAATGGAGGAAAACTAGTATAGTTTTTTAGTCACAAAGAATCATGGTATGATATAATAGAAAATATCCAAATACATAGCCAATAAAAAGACACATCGAGTAACTAGTTGATTACATGATACACCACTAAATATGTCACAAGACATAAAATACGTTTAAGGTCATTCAAGAAAAAGAAGCAATCACGCATAATGAGTAACTCACAAACAATGTCAATCAAGACACAAGTATAGACAAGATATAAGAAAATTAGATAGCCATGGATGAAAGTAGGTCTACAAGAAAAATAGTACAAATTAATCCCCTGTTAGCATGCTAGAAAGAAAGATTGATAGTATGCCACAATATATACCGCTGAAAATAAGAATGAAAATAATGAATATTGCAATGATAACACCTAAATATGGAAAAGTATGTAGAGTTAGATTCCCCTAGGAGTCTCGGTGGGATTGGTAGAGAATAGTGCCAAGTGTTTCAGATAGAATTTTGTTCCGAATAGAGTTGCTTCTATCCTTTCATTCTCTTGAGAAACATATAAGGGTTAGGGCTGTGGAGGAATACCCGTTGAATGTTGGGAAGGTGTGCACGTACCGTAGAGAGATCGATCGATTGTGAAGAAATCCTTTTTATGCAGGAAGGACTACTGTAAATAAGAACGCAAGACCACTAGATTTTAGTTAGACAACAAGTGAGGGAACTGCCTTAGGCCCAATAAATATTAGACTTCCTTTGAAGGTGATCGGTTCCCCATTTAATATGAATTAAAGTAAAATGATAACAAAGAACTACAAGATAATACTTACTTGGTTCTCGATGAAGATACAGTCCAAGGAATGTGGAGGCGATAGTAAGGCTTAGTTGGATGATCCAAAGTATTGGAAAGTGAGCTGATGAAGCTATCCTCGCCTTTTCCAATGCTTGCATGAGGGTGAAAAGGATGATCGAGCTTGCTCAATTGCGGTCTTGACTTGATGCTCTTCTCTGCAACCTTTTCTGCTTGTTTCACTTCTCTTTCTCCTGCCCAAATGAATCTCGGATCCTTTGTTTTTGGCTGGGGAAGGTCATTTATAGGGAACCGATGGCGGTTACGTAACCGATGGTGGTCGAGTAGGGACCGATGTCGGTTAGGTCAAAGTTGGCTATTTTTAGTAAAATAGCCAACTTTCCCTCCTTTTCTCCCGAGGGATCAGTTGTGGGCTTGGTCAAGTTATTATTAGGTTTGTTTTGATTGCGGGTGAGGGGTGATGAGTCATGGGTGTGAGTCTGGACCAAGTCATAGGTCTTAATTAGGTTGGTTTAGGGTTAGGGCTAGGTCATGATGAGGTGGCAAGGTGAGGTGGCAGGGGTGGAGATGTGGATTTATTAATTATATGGTAATTAATAAATAATTAAGTGTGTAAGGTTTAGGTGGTGAGGTATGGTTAGGTTGCGAGGTGATATGCGGGGTACAGGGCATCGTAAGACCCAAATTTGGTGTCTACATTTGCCCCTTGTTGTCATGTAGCTTGTCATGTAAAGTTGCACTGACAATAATAAGAAGTGGTTGCCCCAGTTAAGGGTATAGGTAATCCCCCTCAAATCTATCACAGATTGAGGCAACGTGAAATCAGGGATAGGGTTGATAAAGGGTGAATGGTGTTGAGATGATGGTAAGATGGTGGGGTAAGTTCAAGGAAGTAGACGCACGTTGAAATGTAGTAGTGTGACCAGGGTACACAATGTGAAGAGCAAACAAGTAATTCATAGGCAAAGGTCGATAGTTTATCCAAACAAGGGTGATATAATCTTGGTATCCAAGGCATAGGAAGTAGCTCCAGGGGATATAACGGGTAAGGTACCGGAACATTTAGGCATGTTCGGCAGTACCAAATGGTTGGTTTGGTTGAGATAAATGGCATGGTCTTGGTCTAGGCAATGCTGGTCGGCTGATCAATTCAAGTATCCTAGTTATGCTAAAACACGAATAGGTGAGCTCGATGGAACAAACAACTACATGATAGAATCGTAAATTGTGGGTCTTGGTCGATTGGTTGGTTGTGGCCTTAGGTCGGGCTGATTGGTGGGTTGCGGCCTTGGGTCGGGCCGATTGGTGGGTGGTGGCCTTGGGTCAGGCCGATTGGTGGGTTGCGGCCTTGGATCGGGCCTATTGGTTGGTTGCGGCCTTAGGTTGGGCTGATTGGTGGGTGGTGGCCTTAGGTCGGGCCGATTGGTTGGGTGCGGCCTTGGTCGGGCTGATTGGTTGGTTGCGGCCTTGGGTCGGGCCGATTGGTTGGGTGTGGCCTTGGGTCGGGCCGATTGGTTGGTTGTGGCCTTGGGTCAGGCCGATGAATTCAAAATAAGGCTATTTAGCAAAGCCGGGGGTAGGTGAGGTGGTGAAAAATGGAGATTGGTGGATAAGGGTGGGAGTTAGGTTAAGTAAGTAGGTAACCGATATCGGTTATGTGTGACCGATATCGGTCACAAGACCGATACCGGTCTTCTAGGGCGCACCGTAACCGGCATCGGTTATATGTCAAAACCTATAAAAAGAAAAATACGGCATGTCATTGTCACTTTGTGAATTTGAGTGCCCATTTTTGTCTTTTCTGAGGTGTGAATTAGTTGGGTTGAAATTTTGGGCTGAGTTGGCACTAGTTGAGTGGGGGAGTAAGTTATTGGTAGGCCCCAGAGATCAGGAGACAAAATTTGATTGGTTGAGGACCCTACTGAGGAGATTTGGAGCCATGGCACAGCCTGGAGGAGCAGGAGGTGTTGGAGGAGCTGACCACCGCCACCTATCCCACCATGACGACGTGTAGTCGTACCGGTAGGCTCTGAACCCCTTTTTGCGTGAAGTTGAAGCATTTAGCTAGGATGTGGGTTTTGGGGTAGGAATCCAAAATTTAATAAAATAATGGATAAATGAAGGTAAATCGTAAAATGGAGTTGGTAGGTATGTTAGGTAGGCCAAAATGGCAGGGTGGGTAAGTTTTTAGGTAATTCTTGTGGGTAGATGGGTAAAAATAGGAAAAAAGGGGATTTGGGGGCCGTTTTCGATCCGGCCCCGAAATCCGACAGTGACCGATGTCGGTCACTAAGCGACCGACAATGGTCACAACTAAAGACTAGTTGGTTTTGAGACCGGCGTCGGTCATGTGTCGACCGACGGTGGTCGTGTGTGACCGGTAGGAGGTAATGTTGTGAAAGTAGGTATATTGATTTGTTGTAGGTGGGTAGGATAGAGTTTTGGGGTGAAGGGGGAGAAGGTAGAGTGGCTAGGAAAGGTGAGTGGGGTGGGGGGTAATCGGGTGGTCGGGGCCGGTGTGGGTAGGATAGGTTATGGGTTGTGGATGAATTGGGAGGGGTTAAATGGGCTGGGATATAGTTAGAGGATGAGAATAAAGCGGGTGGAGTATGAGTGGGGTAGTTGGTAGGTTATGGAATAGGTAAAGGGGATATTGTAGGTGTTTGTTGGGTGGGGCTAGTGATATTGGGGTTATTAGGTGGGGGAGTGAGTATAGACGGTTAAGGTAATTGTTGTGTAAATGGTAGGCCTGATGGAGTGTGTTGTTTTTGTAGGCATGCCAAAGAATGATGATGCAGATCGATGCCACCTCTACCGGGTGGATGTGGCCACATGTGACTGCGGCACACAAAGGCGCATCATGCGAGGTTGGACTCAACGGAGTCTAGAGATATAGGGCTGTGGATAGAGACCATAGCTTGATGGTTGCCCTCATCGAGAGATGGGATCCGGCAACCAATGTCTTCCATCTCCCTACTGGAGAGATGACGGTCACACTAGAGGATGTGTATCACATCCTGAGACTATCGATCATAGGCGAGGTAGTGTTCCAAGTGGATGCGGAGATAGTGATGGACAACATCCTACAGGTATTTGGGGATGCAGCCCCATTGATTACATATCATAGCGCAAGCATCTGCTATGGTGATATGTATCACGCACACCGAAATGAGACACGGCTTGTCGTGCTGATGATGATTGGTATCACCTGCTTCGCCCTCCCGGACTCAGAGGGAGGTCACTTCCCATGGGCACTAATGGGAGTATTGCATGAGATGGTGGAGGAGCACACCTACTATGCATGGGCACCGGTGTATTTGGTGCAGCTATACAGAGAGCTCTAGGGTTATCGCCGTATGAGGCGATTCGGGATATGCTCGACATTCTTGCTACATTGCTGGGCCTACGAGCACATTGTGTGTTTACGACCTGTAAGGCTACCCTAGCAGCCAAGGCCACAGGCAGTATATAGGTATGGGTTTCAAAGGTGGTTGGGGGTTGTGGGCCAGCCACAAGTGGTGATTGCAAGGCGAGATGTGGCATACTACTCGACATATGTTAGAGGGCCTGACCGCACTCGATATTATATGGAGGCCATACAGAGGCCATCAGCCCCAAGGAGGAGCCCGAGTGCAGCTACGATGGATCCAATATATCTTCTGGATAGCTGGACGGAGACCCGGGGAGCATGAGTGGATTCCCCTAGAGAGGGTATGCCGGCAGCTTAGGTCTATGGCGAGATGAGCCACCTCCCTTCCCACAGTATCGGAGGGAGGATGTAGAGGCACCATTTCCTATACCACAGCCATTTGACCCAGTATGGGTAGCAGAGAGGCTAGCCGATGATATGGTGGATGATGCCGAGGTGACAGGTTCATTTTTGGTGTGGTGGGTAGGGTAGAGGGAAGTCATGAGAGCACAGCACCCGCATAGCCAGATTTGGCGGCTGTTATAGCGGAGAGGGATCGTCTCTTGGGCCAGGTGCAGTTATTACAGGGCAGCTTGCTGCTGCACAGAATAGATTGGGGTGCTACAGGGGTAGTTAGCCCAAGTGCAGCATGTGCACAACCTTAGGCACAGCACACCCACAGCACCAAAGACAGCACGAGGAGACACAGCATTACAGCATGCATAGCACCTAAGACAGCACAAGCACCACCTCGTGCATAGGCATAGGTATGCATAGACACCGCCTCGGGCACAGGATGTACAGCAGTCAGTGGGCCACTTCTATTAGGAGCCGGGGGACCAGCCCCACCAACCATGGTGGCACGGGCCCGATATATGGAGGTGAGAGTGGAGGCCCGATATTATCAGGACATGCTAGATGGTACCGGTGCTGAATATCAGCCATATGTGGCTCACAGGTGGCGGAGACATCCCGAGTCACAGTCACAGGGGCCGTAGCCACACCCGGGGTCGGTGGATGACGGTAGGAGGTGAGATCTCGGCATAGGGGCCACCGAGAAATGAGCCGAGGAGGGGGAGAGAGCTGAGTCACCCCAGGAGCAGAGATGGGTATATAGAGGATTTGTTGATAGAGACACCGGTCTGTGAACCGAGTGTGTATATAGAGGCCTACATGCCCACATAGGATTTATTTATTCATTTTTGTTGTATATACCGGCCTGCGAGCCGAGTACATTTTTTATAGTTAATACCGGCTGCGAGCCGTTGAGATTTTGATAGAGACAACGGCCTGCATGCCGACTTTGTATTTTTAGATCATAGAGGCCCCATGTAGGGCAATTTGTATATTTTGACATTGATTTGATGATGATATATAGATGAGTTTGCTCCACATGGTGTGTAAATTTTTTGATTTGATGCATGTATTAGAATGTTTCATGTGTTTTGTCGATGGTATTGAAATTTGATGTATATATAGATGATGTTGATGAAGTTTTGCATATGTGTTGATGGTATTCTGATGATAGATATTGATAACTATGTCGTTATGCAAGGAAAAGAGGTGGTGCCACCAAAAATTTGTAAAAAACAAAGAAATGGCCTAGGATAACCAAAGGGAGAGAGGTGACCGATATCGGTTAGGTAACCGATGTCGGTAGTCATTCAACCGATACTGGTTAGGTAACCAATATCGGTTATGCTAAAACGAGATTTTCTAAAAATAGAAAAGCTTGGGAGGTAACTTAAGTTCTTATTTTTAGAGTCATGCAACAAGTTAAATACGAGAATGCGATGTTGTTGACGGCTTATATAGGTAATTGCATGGGAGAATTGAGTGATAAGGAGGAAAGAGATAGGTAAAGTAATCGTGGGCTTAGATTAAGAAGGTAGAAAGGAAAGTTATATTGAAGAGGGTGGTGAACATGGCTGAACAAGGAGAAGCATCCAGTGGGCAGAGAAGAGAGGGAAGACAGGTTCCACCTCAAGCTGTTACATCCCAAGAGGTATAAGTTTTGGTTGGAATTCAATTCTTACATGTTTATGAATAGGATGAGAGAAGGTAAGTGGGTAGAGATGAAAAAGAAAAGGTGATAGGCAAGGGTTTGGGATGGGGTGAGTGTTATGGGGTAGGTAATCGGGGTTTCGGGTATGTTTGTAGGTACAGAGAGGGGTAAACGAGTGAATAATTATCGTAGGTGGTGTTTTTAAGCAGGGTGTATAGAATTGATAGTGACCGATATCGTTTAGAGATAACCGAGTATCGGTTAGGTAACCGATATCGGTTACCTAACCGATACCTAAGCATTCTTGTGTAAAATTCCAGAATGTGATAAAAAACACCTGGGGATTTTATTTATTGATTTGTTGTTTGTTGATTTGATGTATGTAGGTAGAGGCAAGGTTGAGGATGAATGATAGGGTGTCAGCTTTGTTGTCACGGGTCCGAGCGGATGTAACACCAGCTGAGTGGGCATTGATAAACCGTGTGGGGTTAAGTGGAATCCACTATTATTCACGAATCACACGCAATCATGCTATGTTGCAGGCGCTGATTGAGAGATGGAATCTAGAAAAGAATACCTTCTATCTACCAACAGGGGAGATGATAGTGACGTTAGAAGATGTGTTCCAAATTTTGAGACTCCCACCACTGGAAGACCAAAGTGTATGAGGCAGGTCTGCAAGCGCGGCAGCGATAACAACAAGATTTGGTCAATTGCACGAGACTTGACACAATGTGGGTTTGCATTCACTTATGGTATAATGTTTACAAAGACACCCTAAGGAAACAAGGTTGGAAGTGGTATTAATGATAGCGGTGGGGTATTATGCATTACCGAGGGCGGATGGGGGAAGATTTCCAAAATCATTGATGTGTATTATTTGGGAAATGATAGAAGGGAGTGTGACTTTCGCATGGGCACCCACATATCTGGCGGAGCTATACAGGGGTTTATGGGCCTGCAGTGAAAAATCACAGGACTACACTGGATTGTGCATACTTATTACGTTGTTGGGCCTATGAGCACATTGTGTGTGTGCAACCAATAGGCCGACCAATCTAGGGAAGAGAGACAGAGTGTAGAGGTTGAGATTCGATGATGGGTCCAGACAGAGAGCAAGAGACGAGATCCAAGGCCGTGACAGATGATGTCGAGTATTATAGGCAAATGTGGGAGATGGTGATGATTGCGGATATCCGTTGGAGGCCTTACGGGAACTATATGGTGACGGAGAACATAGCTAAGGATTTGAGGGGTGTAGAGTGATTGAGGTGGATCATGGACACAGCCAGGTGAGTACGAGAGGATTCCTCTAGATCACGTGTGGTGACAATTTGGATTTGTTCAGGATATACCCATGGCTTATAGACCATACATGAGGATCGACGCCGAGGCAAAGATTCTCACCTCCCGGCCGACACCTCCGTAAGGACCAAAAGAGACAAAGCAATGATCGTCGTAGGGTAATGGATGCAGGAGTGACAGAGGCTTATAGATTATGGTGGGTAGTAGAGCTGCAAGGTACATGTGAGAGGGCTGATCATCCTGACATAGCTGTGATTACAATAGAGAGATCACCTGTAGGGTTTAGTTCACCAGCTTCAAACGCAGGTGAATGAGACAACGGGATTGTTAGAGGTTTCGCAGTCACGAGTGGAGAGACTAGAGGTGAGATTCCTCCACGCGAGAGGGCATATTCATATGTTACAGGAGAGATTGGTGGATTAGTGGGAGGAACCAATAGTAGTGGCACCTTTGAGGATGGAGAGGCCAGGTGAGCGGCGTCGATGATCACCATCACTACCTGGTTCGGGATGAGGTGCGGGGTCTACGTGAATTTTATAGGGGTAGAAGAATAAATAAGGATGCCGACCTGTGTGTCGATGATAGAGAAGATGTATTTGTTTAACATCTAAATAAAACTGAATATGTATGGTGATTTTAATTTTATGATAATAATAAGAAATTTTTGTGTTTTGAATCTTTTGAATTGATAAAGGACAAAGGTGAGTGTTATCAATATAAATATATGAAATCATTTATATTTTTAAGCAAAAACACAACACATGATAGGTTATGGTAGGGGATGGTCGAGCTAACCTTGGGAGACCCCAGGTCTCCCAAGTGCTGCCTACATAGCCCATTGCACAAAGCAAGGAGGGGCCTCAGACCGATGTAGTTCTCCCTTAGGACCAGGGAGAGATGAATTTAGGCAATTTGGTTGTGTTTAGGCAATTTGTTGGTTGGTAAAATTTTGATATTGGT
Organism: Taxus wallichiana var. yunnanensis; assembly: GCA_018340775.1. Lineage (NCBI taxonomy): Eukaryota > Viridiplantae > Streptophyta > Pinopsida > Cupressales > Taxaceae > Taxus > Taxus wallichiana. Next base: position 452,194,183 of record CM031238.1, read on the forward strand.
AGGGTAAGGTTGTTGGAGTTGGTAAGGTATAGGTGAAGCGAGGGTTAGCTTACCCAAGCATAAGGGAATGATGTCCTGATTAAGGTCAACATATAATCCCATATTCGGGTAAAAGAGGCAAAAATGTCCCATAGTTGGAAAGAGCTAAACAAATCACGTATTATCATAGGATGAGCTTGAATCTCTAGGTACCTTGCATAGGCGAGAAGTCGATAGGTGAAAAGAGTTGTATAATCACAATATATCGGATATACGCACGTCCCTTGAGTTTTTTTATTGTGAAGAATGGTGAGGTGAGGTGGATGGTATGGCTAGGGCGCAGAGAACTTGTTATAAGGTGATTATTCTGACGGAAGAGAACCAAACCAAAATAGACAAGTCCATGACTCAAAAGTACTTTTGAATACTACTTTTATTTTTCAGGATATAGACTGATCGATGCGGGAAGTCTATATGGGATATGCATTTTGTTTTTCTTGAGGTCTTCACGAAGCTGATCAATGTGAGAAGCTTCTGATAGAGGCTAACTCTGTATAGCTATCCTTCAAGGGAGCAGTCTACTTATAGTAGCAGATGCAGCTTTGCACATAGATGTCCTTTAAGGGAACAATCAAGTTTATAATAGTAGATGTAGCTTTACACATAATTGTCCTTGAAGGGAACAGTCTAGTTTATAACTTAGAGGTCTAGATGTCTGTTTGACATGAAGCATCTAGTTTTACAGAAGTTTGACTCAAGAATATCCCGAATTGTATAATTGAGAACTTGTTATTTTGATACTTTTAAGTCATGGACCGTACTAAAAGGAGAAGGCATATTTAAGAGGAGGTGATGATCAAACTACGTGGGTTGGATTTTACTTTGAGATGCATGACAAAAAAAAAGGTGTATGAGGTGGTAAACGAGCTCAAGGGACGAGTGCAAGGGAGATAAGAAGTGATGTAATACTAAATTCAACAATAGAATGGTCAGAGATGCAAGGCATTAAGGGGTTCAGGCTCAGGTTTACCATTAAGCGAAGCTAAACAATAAGTACCTGATCCATAAGTGTGAGTGATAATGTAAGGCCCAATCCAATTAGGAGTAAATTTTCCATGTTTTCTCTTTTCTAGTTTGGTTACATGTTGATTCTCTTTGAGGACAAGATCACCAATCTTAAAGGTACACTCATGAATTCACTTATCATAAGCATGCTTAATGTGCTTTTGATAAATTTCAAGGTGGTTAAGAGCTGTAAGATGACGCTCGTCAAGAAGCTCTAATTGGGCTAACCACTCTTGGCGGAAGTCATCATTGGCGAGAATATCCTGAAGAGATATTCTAAGAGAAGGGATTTGTATTTCGAGAGGCAAGATAGCCTCGGTACCATATACTAGAGAGAATGGTGTGGCATTAGTAGAAGTATGGATGCTGGTACAATAAGCCCAAAGGGCAAAGGGGATGTGATCATGCCAGTTTTTTCCAGAATTGTTAACGAATTTCATGATAATTTTGATTAAGGTTTTGTTAGAAGATTCGGCTTGTCCATTTGCTTATGGATAGTAGGGTGATGAGAAGCTAAGTTTGATACCAAAGTTGTCACAAAGGTCTTGTAACAACTTATTTTTGAAATATTTTCCATTATCTGTTATCAGGCGATGAGGAACACCAAAATGATAGATAATGTGATGATTGATGAACTCAACGATTTTTTATTTTTGGTTGAAATGAGTGGAATGGCCTCCACCCATTTAGTGTAATATTCGGTTGCCGTGATGATCCAACGGTGATGTTGTGAAGAAGGTGGGTGAATCTCACCAATAAGGTCTAAAACCCATTGTGAGAAAGGCCAAAGATCTCGTGCGACCTGTAACGGGTGGTTAGGAGTATGTTGAAGGTTGGCATGTTGTTGACACATAACACAACGCTTAACATATTTGCAGCAGTATTTATTGAGAGTAGGCCAATAATATCCTAGGCGAAGGATCTGCTTGGCCATGGCGAGGCCACTAAAGTGCCCGCCAAAAAGTCTATCATGGATTTGTTGGGTGGTATGAGCGACTTCAGCGTTGGTTAGACAGCGAAGGAGGATACCATCGAAGCCACGTTTATAGAGGAGTCCCCCCATGAGGACATAATGAGAAACACTTTTAAGAAAAACACGTTTTCCATTACTAGTAAGGTCGGATGGTAAAATAGAGGTTGTTAGGTAGTCGTGAAACTGGTGATACTAGGTATCCTGTGAATCAGTAGATACATTATTTACCATACAAACATCCAGAACTAAGTAAGATGGGGCAAAGAGTTGTTGGACCAAGACAAATATGTCCGAGTCAGTTGGTGAGGCCAGAATTTGCGAGGCCAAGCAAGCCATAGTATCTACAAATTTATTAGTTGAGCGGGGAATGGTTTGGATAGAATAATGAGAAAATAAGGTCAAAAGTGAATCCACGTAATGTTTGTACTTTTGAAGTTCCTCATTTTTACATTGGTAGATGCCAGTAACTTGATTTACTACCAATTGAGAGTCACCAAAAATATTAATAGACTTCACACCTAAGTGTAACGCAACATGGAGACCCAAAACAAGGGCCTCGTATTCCGCCGTGTTGTTAGTGCAGGGGAAATTGAGCCTGAATGAAAGAGGCATAGGTTCACCTTCAAGAGGAATGAGAACAACGCCTGCCCCTCCACCACGCTAGCATTTAGATCCATCGAAGAAGAGGGTCATTGGATATGACACATCACTGAGTGAAAGAGTTGCGATGAGCTCATCAGGGAAAGTAAAATTGGTAAATTGTTCCCCAGGTAAAGGGGCTTCCACGAGTTGGTCTGCGATAGTTTGTCCTTTGACTAATTTTTGGTGTACAAACTCAAGGTCGAGGTCAGCGAGTAAAGATAAGCCATCAAAGCGATGCGTTGGTTTAGATGAGGTTTGGTGTACATATAATATATGGGGTCAGCGTTGGTGATGAAAAAAGTTTTGTGATTCAGGAGGTAATGTCAGAGTTTGGTGGCCACAAATGATAGGGATAGGCACAACTTTTCTACATGTGTATACCTAGTCTCGTAATCCACAAGAGTATGGCTTATGTAATAAATTACTTGTTCTCGATGCTCAGAGTCATGATGTGTGAGCATGGCTCCTACAGCATGGTTGGTGGCAGAAAGGTAAAGGTAGAAAGGGCGATTGTCCTGAGGTGGGATAAGCATGGGTGGCTGCAAGAGATAAGCTTTAAGAGCCTCAAAGGCTTGGTGGCATTCCTCGCTCCATTGAAAGACAATTTATTTTTTAAGGAGATGATGGAAAGGTTAACATCGGTCCGAAAGTTGTGAAATGAAACGCCGGATAGATTGGAGTTTTCCCTGCAAACTACACAATTGTTTGAGGTTAGTGGGTGGGGGCATTTCTAGGATTTCTTTGACTTTAGCTGGGTCGACCTCAATGCCACACAAAGAGACAATAAAGCCAAGGATTTTTCCCGAAAGGACGCCAAAGACACATTTATTTGGTTGAAGATGAACACAGTATTGTAATAGGTGATCGAAAATAATGGTTAAAACATCAAGATGTTCACTGCGATGTTTAGATTTTCCAAGAAGATCATCGACATAATCCTTGAGGATAGTGTGCATAATGTCATGGAAAATATAAGTCATAGCTCACTGATAGGTTACACCAACATTCTTAAGGCTGAATGGCATGACATGATAGCAGAAGGTCCCCCAGGGGGTAATGAAGGTGGTTTTATGTTGATCGGCCGGGGCTACCAAAATTTGATTGTATCCCGAGAAGCCATCCATGAGAGAAAGCATCTCATGGCCCGCAGTGAGATCAACAAGTTGATCAATGCTAGGTAAGGGGAAGTCATCCTTTGGGCAAGCGAGGTTAAGGTCCCAAAATTTGTGCATATTCGAAGTCCCCTCGTCGCTTTAGTGACATGTATGACATTAGAAATCCATTGCATGGATAGTCAATAGGTAAGATGAAATAAACAGAAAGAAGGCGTTGAAGCTCTTCTTTCAGTAAGAGGGAAATGCGTGGATGCATTTTTCTCAGTTTCTATTTAACTTGGTTTAGAGTCTGGTTTTAGAGTGATGTTATGGACAGCAATGTCAGGATCGATTCCTGGCATGTCAGTGTAGGACCAAGCAAAATCTTGATTGCGGGCATGGAGGAAGGTAGTGAAGGCGGCTTGTTCTAATACGTCAAGAGATTGTCCAATCTTTACAATGTGAGGATCGTCCTCCATGTGGATGTTGATTTCTATAGTCGATTCATTCAACATAGTTTGGGTGTCAGATGGTAAGGAACGTTGAATATAAGAGTCGTCCGCACTAAGGTAGGTGAGGATGGAGTCATCATCCCGCACTCAACAACAGTAATCAAGGTGAATCTTCTTCAATCATATCCGGATACAAAAGGGGAGAGAAGATGGGTCTTCACTATTGCATTGATAAGTGAGAGGGCCCAGAAGATAGCATTCATGAAAAAAATGTTAGGAGGGATAGATTCCTGGTCTATCGACTCAGGGTGAAGATGGAAAAATGGGCGATGATGGTTCGAAAGGGGTGACTTCGTTGTTTTCTTGGATAAAATTGACATGAGGTTTCTTCAAAGGTATGTGGTTCAAAGAATCCAAGACTACGACGATATTTGTGTTTACTGGTAGTTACGGAATGATCGTGTGTCACCTTGTTCATAAAGACCAAACCAAAACCCTTCCAAGCACAAAGCGATCGTGAAGGTGAGGGAAAAATGACGGTTGGTTAGATATCAAAAATCAGATTGGAAGGGAACCATACCAAGGGGAGGTTCAGGGGTGACAGAGAGGATGTATCAACACCTCCATATGTTAGGTTAGTGCAAAAATTAGGTGGTCCGTAGGAGATCACCTCCCCACACGACAGTCGTAGGTGTAGGATGTGCATGTAACCGCTCATACTCCCGTGGGGTATGAAAGGTGCTAACGTTGCATAGGCGGTACTCCCTAGCGTAAGGCATTGAAAACATCTACCAAGGGGTCCGCGAGTTGGGATGTTGTCCGCGGGGAAGGAAGTGGTATTCACGCGTTGGGTTCATTGTCAAGGTGTGAGTGTGGTTAAGGTGGATGGTGGAGGCGTAGTTGAAGTCGATGGTTGGGCTGGATCAATGGGTACCTTGATTGGTACAAGCACATCATTAGGCGATATAACATATCGCAGGTTTTGAAGGGGGAAGCATCAGCTTTTACGGTGTATGACTTCCCTCATACTTGAATTTTATGCATCTATGTAAGGTGGAGGGAAATCATCCCATAGCCCGGATCTAAGGGCGTCCTAACAACATGTTGTATCGGAATTCTCCCTCAAGGACATAGAAGAGTTCAGGTAAGGTACATGGCCCTACACGAATGTTAAGGATCACGGTGCCTAAAGTAGAAGTAATAGCATCATTGAATGAACGCAACATGGTGGGGTTGGCACACATGCAGCTAGAAGGGCTATTCATTTGTTGGAAGGATTTGGAAGAGATGATGTTTAGGCTAATGCCCCCATCAATCATAACACAACATACTCGGATGTCCCGGACATAAGCCGAGATGAAAAGAGTGGGGTCAGGATCTTTTGCACCAAAGACAACAATTTCCTCTTCAGAGAAACTAATAGCAGCGGCTTGCTGTACAGGGACAAAAGTGGTAGATTGTTTGGTGAGAGAAGCAATGTGGTTAGGTGTTAAGATGGAGGCAACGGACAAGGTTTCGTTAGGTAGACCTCTCTATCCCTCAAGGATTTCAATAAGAGCTTGTCGATGAGATTCGAGAGGTTGAATGAGATCATACAAAGTGTCATTTTACAGTGATTGGTGAAGCTATTTGATCATGGTACAATGGGAAACTCCATCAGAGATGGGGTAGGTAGGTCCACGAATAACCACTTTAGGTGGTGGTGCGATCGGGATGGAAGACGGAGAAAGAGAGGCCGTAGGTGTGCTTTCTTTAGCTTTCCCATTGTTTTTCTACCCTCAAGTAGCAATACTAATCATGTTGATCTCGTGAACACGAGAGGAGGAAGATGGCAGGGATAAGTCATTGTCTTTGAGAGGTGGGGTTGCAATAATGATAGATCTTGGTGAGGCGGGGACAGGTGGTATAGGAGAGGGATAGAAGCTAAGGGCTTCTCTCTCCGTAAATTATCTTTCTTAGGCTGTCTATCCGAGATAGGTGACTGGCGAAGGATGGATTTCAAAGCTTTGCATCCTTCTACATCGTGTCTTGGTGTGCGATGGTAAGCACAAATTTTAGATTCATCATAACCTATAGGTCGAGGTTTAGATGGATCATAGAGTCTGAGCGGGGGTAGGGAAATGGTCGCATTCTCCACCAACATATCAAGAATCTTGGCGTAAGATCCTTTGAGCGGGTCAAAGTCATAGGAAGATGAGGCTATTGATTGGGTGGGTTTTGGTAATGGTTGGGTATGGTTGGTTCGTACGGGTGGTGGTTTAGACAAGGGGTTTTGATAATTGGATTTAACTAAATGTGGCTTCTTCGGCGCAGAAGTCATGTTTAGCTAGTTAGATGATGAGGCCACAGATGACATGGTGGTAGGAAACAACCACGGGGAAAGAGGAGTGATAGCAAACAAATCCTTTGATGATGGAGTTTGTTTAGGGTTGGTAGGTGGACAGATACTTGGGGTGATGGTGTTGATACACCCGTGGATCTCTGTATGGGTGCAGAAGGTGCAGGTCATTTTAAAGAAAACATAGGAGGTATGATGTATTGAGGCAAGGTGGAGGGGTGAGGTCCCAATATAGAAGGTAGGTGTGACGGCGAGGGTTTTAGTTGTGACAGAGGCATAGATTGGACTTGAGGAGATTGGGTCTATCTCCTAGGTGGATGGACGACTTTATTTTTGGATAAATCTAACCGTTTAGGTGGGTGTGTTAGGTTGGGTATTGGTGAAGTCCCAAGTGTAGGGGAAGGTTTTGTTAGGTTAATAGAGGTGGATGAGGTATTTGGTAGAGATGAGGGGGGTGAAGATGAGGACATAGGCATTTTGAGCTTTTGTAAACACCTCGGGTATATGGTAGAGGTGTCTGGATCGGTCATCTGCATTTGAGTAGAGCATGGTGTACTCAAACGCTCCCATAGGACTTGTCTATCTTCTGAGGGATGACAATCTTCATGTGTGAAGAAGAAATTTTGTATGGAAGAGAGGTGGGTTGTGATTCCGGTCCACTGTGGGTGTGATACAGGGGGTAAATGAGGCACTGTATCAATGGGTGTTAAGAGGTCAACCGGTCACTGAAAAGATTTAGGCGATGAAGAACTAATAGGTAGGAAGGCATGTTTGAGGGGATCCATCATGATTAAGGAGTTTGGTGATGTCGGTTCGAGAGGTTTCTCTTCTAAGGATGACAAAAATAGTGGCAAGCCTTCTTCTTTTACAGTAAGAGTGGCCGAAGGAAATGTTTGGGAAATAGATAAGTTAAATAACATCCACTCAAATTCTTGTAGGGATGTGGTGTAAGAAGACTCATTCGTGATAAGAGAACTCAGGCGGTTAATTCCTTTATTGGTAAAGGAATGGCAAGGTTATTGTCTTGTCTTGATGGTGGTGTAGGGGGTACGGATCCCTACGTTAGTGAAGAGGCTTGATTCAAAATTTCCTCGATGGAAGTCCTGGGTTGGGAGTTAAAAATCACATGGATCTCATGCACACTCTTCTCCTCGGCTGAGGTATCTTGATTTGTGTTACTGTTAGATGCATGGTTTGGAAATGGTTTGTTGAAGATTTTTAAATTTCGATTAGCGGGGGCATTAGGATTGTCAAGAGTTATATCCCCTACATCAACCATTTCCTGCACTATGTTTTTCAACATCTTGCAGTTTTCGTGATTGTGTCCCTTCACGCGATGGAAGTTACAGAAGTCATTTTCTTTATACCAAGAAGGAATAGCACAAGTGGAATCAAACCCGGAGTGAGGTTTAACAGGAGGCAAGGTGATAGCTCCTGCTTTAAGCAATTTGTCTAAGATCACACCATAAGTTTCTCCCAAGGGAGTATAGTTGATGGGCTCGGCTTTATACTTATAGGTGGCTTTCGGCTGGGTATTAGACAGTGCTTGAGATTTGACCATCACAGCGTGTACTGAACCCTTTGATTTTGAAGTAGCCGATGTGTGAGAATTGGTGGTGTTGGGTTTGGTGGTAGAGTCTTGGGTCCAGAAATTTGAGCTTTTGTTGCGTAACCTCAATTTCTCTTCCTCTAAGGCTCGAATCTCTAGTTTCTAAGCCATAGTAAAGGCCTCATCAAAGGTGTGGAAAGTTTGAATTTGGAGGGTGGGAGAAATGTGTTTAGCATAGGCCCGCATAAAGAGTTTGATGAGCTTGGCTTGAGGTAAGGCGTAAGTAAGTTGGTTGATGAGGCCCCGCCATCGTCCAATGAAATCTGCGATAGACTCATCTTCAAATTGTCGGATGGCATAGAGGTCGGTAATGGATACTTTCTTGGCAATATTGATGGAGAAGTGATCCAAGAAAGATTGGGTAATTGATTAAAGGAGAATATTGAATGTTGGTTTAAAGCACTCGTACCACTCCAAGGCATGTCCCGATAAGGACATGGGAAAGGTATGGAGTTGTAGGGCATCGTCATGAGCAATCGATAGCAGCAGCATGTCCGAACGATCGCAAGTGTTGTTGAGGGCCCTCCTTACTATTAAAGTGAGTAAATTTTGGTAATTCCCATTGGGGAGGATATGTATGAAGGGGGACGTAAAGGATGAATAGGCTCTGATAAACTTTCTCATATGTTAGGGTGTTGCGACTTCCAAACGAAGCCTAAAGATTTTACATCTTGTCCATCATCCGCTTTGATTAAATCATTGGTTGGGTTAGATGATGGTTCCTTGTCATTGTAACAGAGAGGATTGGTCTAAGAGCCACTACGAGACAATGGTGGGATTGAATGTTGATAAGATAATGGGGATGAATTGTTGGGGCAGCCGAATAAGGGTGTCCTATATAAGAGGTTGAGGCCACCGATGAATTTGTGGAAATGAAAAGGTGGGCTGAACTTGTGAGGGAAAGCTCGTGTGTATAGGTGGCGAGAGCAAGTGATGAAAGAGGTAACTGCGAGAGAGATGAGGTAGGGGTAGAAGACGGTAGTGATATGTGGGGTCCCAGTTAACCAAAGAGGAAAACCAATCAAGGCGGTATGAACTACCGAAGCTACCGAGCTGGAGACGGGGCTAAGGATGAAGATGGTAAGGCGCGGAGTTATTAGGTGGGGAAGGGGCTAAGTGAGCAGAAATACTAATAGGCATACCAACGAGGAGCTGACCGTCGAGTGCATGGTTAGGGGTATGAGACAAGTAATATTGTACGACACTAGGATTAGCATCCAAAAATTTGGTAAATTCCTTATCTCCTACAGGATCTTGGGAAAATTTCTAGTATCCGTAGGATTCCCCATAGGATGTGAAGGGGGTGACTCAGGTAAAGGCACGGAATAGGCATGTGAAACCATGGCTGCTACTTGTTTTCGGGTGATAACAACCATGGAAAAGAGGACACAACAAGGATTTAATCAATCCGAGAACAAAAACAACAACAAAATGTTGGAATTGATAGGTTCTTTGGTGTGTTAAGAAGTATTAAATACAATAACCGATATCGGTTAGATAACTGATGTTGGTCAAAATGTAACCGGCGTCGATCAATTAACCGATGTCGGTAGTATGGGACCGGTGTTGGTCACTATGAAAGCAAAGAGAGGATGTAAGAAGCTACTGGTTTGGGGATAACAATGCTTAATATACCTACCAAACTATCTTGAAGTGATCACTGAAACAATGTATGACAGAGAAACAAAACTAAAAACAAGCAAGATGCACACATAAACCAATAGACTAACCCTAGGATTAGTTTTAATCACTTTGGGCTTATGCCTTAGATGCCAGATGATGTCAATCCTAAACGAAAGACCTAAGGGAGATGTCAAGTTTGTTGTGGCTCATAAGGCTACCTCAATCGGGCGAGGAATACCGCGGAAAGGGGGGAGGTTTGAGCTGTTGTATTGATTATGATGTGATTTGGTATGTGTTGTGCAGTGAGAGTAAGATTAATTTCTCATCAATACCGTGGATATCACCCCCACGTGTACGACCTATTACTTAATCTATGTTCACTAGAATTAAAAACAACAAGCAAGAATGTGATGCACGTGTTTTAAACCCAAATCGAAAATGATATTTGATGAAGCAAAGAAGATGACTTTCACTAAATGCAAAGATATGAAAGCAAGACAAATTCTTTTACCAAAATGACAAAATATTTTGTGAATATTTAGCAGAAACAAACAACAAGTATGCTCCCTATATGAAAGCAAGCAAGAAAGAAAGAAACCCGAAATGGCTCCCACTTGGGCATGCCAAAATGTTTCGATAGAATTTCGTTCGGAATAGAGTTACTTATATCCTTTCATTCTCTTGAGAAACAGATAAGGGTTAGGGCTAGGAAGAATACCCGTTGAATGTTGGGAAGGTGTGCACGCATCTTGTAGAGAGATCGATCGATTGTGAAGAACTCCTTTTTATGTCTAGGAAGGACTACCTATAAATAAGAACGCAAGACCACTAGATTTTAGTTAGACAACAAGTGAGGGAACTGCCTTAGGCCTAGGAAATATTAGACTTCCTTTCGAAGGTGGTCAGTTCCCCATTTAATATGAATTAAAGCAAAATGATAACAAAGAACTACAAGATAATACTTACTAGTTCCTGATGAAGATACAGGTCCAAGGAATGTGGTGGCGACAGTAAGGCTTAGTTGGGATGATCCGGTATTGGAAAGTGAGCTGATGAAGCTATCCTCAGTATTTTCCAATGCTTGAATGAGGGTGACAGTGATCCAGTTGCTTAGTTGCAGTCTTCGGCTCGATGCTCTTCTCTGTAACCTTTTCTGCTTATTTCACTTCTCTTTCTCTTGCCCAAATGAATCTCAGATCCTTTGTTTTTGGCTGGGGAAGGTCATTTATAGGAACCGATGGCGGTTACGTAACCGATGGCGGTCGAGTAGGGACCGATGTCGGTTAGGTCAAAGTTGGCTATTTTTAGTAAAATAACCAACTTTCCTCCTTTTCTCCCGAGGATCGAGTTGTGGGCTTGGTCAAGTTATTATTAGGTTTGTTTTGATTGCGGGTGAGGGGTGATGAGTCATGGGTGTGAGTCTGGACCAAGTCATAGGTCTTAATTAGGTTGGTTTAGGGTTAGGGCTAGGTCATGATGAGGTGGCAAGGTGAGGTGGCAGGGGTGGAGATGTGGATTTATTAATTATATGGTAATTAATAAATAATTAAGTGTGTAAGGTTTAGGTGGTGAGGTATGGTTAGGTTGCGAGGTGATATGTGGGGTACAGGGCATCGTAAGACCCAAATTTGGTGTCTACACCAAGCATCATACATCATCTTATAACCCACAAGTAACCTATATGCACTTCAAAATAACCATTCGAATGCAAATGTGTGTATGGAAAAAGATATATCATAGTATGTGTACGCAATGAAAATAATTGTATAGAGAGAAAGGAAAATAACTCAAATGTATACCTTCTTCACCATGTTTCCTTTTCTAACCTCAGATTGGGAAATGACTTGGAGAGGATTAGAAAGATTAGAATTTAGGTTCCTCTCCAATGTGAGATAAATTCGTTGCATGCAGACGATCGATGAAGCTACTTTGCACCAATGAAATGGAGGACAAGGGATTTAGGAATGGGTTCTTTGAGGACAAAGGATTTAGGAATGGATGATTTAGGGCTTATGTGGGCATTAGGATGAGATGATTTATATATTTCCTTTGCAAGGATAATCCAATAGCTTAGGTTGGATTTCTCACTATTTATTTTTTTGAAAGGAAGGGGTAAGGCTCTATTTATAGCCTAGAAACTAGATTAATTTGAAAGATTTAATTAATCACAATTTGAAAAAGTAAGTATGATTTGGTGAGTGGGGGACATGGAGAGTGGATGAGAATTAAACTTGAATTTTTAATTTACAAGTGGGGGACATGGAGAATAATGACATGTGAGGTAGATTATGATGTGGAAGGCTTAATTAGGTAATGACGAGGATTAATTAATTGACTAATGTCAATTAATTCTTCATGGATTTTTGTGGGAATGGAGTGGGAAAATTAATTGGTTTAGGAGGGTGGTAAAATTGAGTGTCTACATTTTCCCCTCTTTGGAAGGGTGTTATGAAAGTAATTTCCTTTCAAATAAAGTAGACTAAATGAATGAGGATTCCCTAGGTGGTATAATTTATGGATTTGAAGAGATTTTATTAATGAAGGTTTTCCTTCATTAATAAGCTATTAGAGGAAGAAAAGAGAAAGCATTCTCTATGAAAAATTAGAAAAAACTCTTTCTTGTGAGAATATAAGAAATTATTGGAAGAGGAAAAGAGCATGGTTGCACAAAAGGGGAATAATTCAATCTACCTTATCTAAGAAAAAATTAGAAAAACATTTTCTTGCGAGAGTAGAATAAATTATTGGAAGAGGAAAAGAGTATGGTTGATGAGTGTTATGGTATCCTCGAAAACAATAATACCATAGAAAAATGTGATTGAGGATGGATATGATGATGCCCCCTTAAGAGGAAAGCCAAGAATCGAAAAGGAAACAAATCTCTCAAAAGAGAAGGGGTTAATGTTTGGTCGATGAGGACAACAACGAGGTTGAATGGAATGCAATAGAGAGGTGTTTAAATGGGGAGAGAATTCAATCGGCCTTGAATGTTAAGTGTGATGATTTTTGAAGGACTTAATTAGTGAGAGTGTTTGATTATGAGTAGCTAAAGGATGAGAAAATAAAAATTAGAGGTGATGACATAAAGGGATAGGGATATGAAATAGACCATATGGAGATGTAGGTGAAAGATGAAAGGAGAGAAAATAAATATACAAGGAAACGACAAGGAAGGAAGGAAGAAGAATGATGGAAAAAGGGAAGAATGGATAAAGAGGAAGAGGGATATTGAGAAAATAAAAAAGGAGAATATGGACAAGATTATGAGGAAGAAGGTGAGTAGAGGGGTATGCGAGTTAGAGTGGTTGGCTTGAAGAAAATGAAGAGAGTAGATAGAAAATGACCACGGTACATAAGGAGGGAATGAACTGGATGTTAAGATAAATATTAAGAGAGAAGAATGTTAGGGGAGGAAAGTAAATTAGGAATCACAAAAGAGTAGGGATAATTAGATAGAAGATGACATGATGGATAAACAAGGGGGACACAGGGAAAATAAAAAGAGAAAAGATGAGAGGAGAGTGATATGGAGATGATAGAAGATGACAGAGTAGATAAATGAAAGAAATGATGATAGAGGAAAGGGAATGAGGATGAAATGGTTGTATAGAGGAATGAAGAAGAGATGAGGGTGAAAGCATAAAAAGGAAAAGAGAGGGTGAAATATAATATGAAGGTAATGGAATAAAATATAAAAAGACTATATGGAGAGGTATGTATAAGATGAAGGGAGAGAAATGATGGAGAAATGAAGGAGATGAGGAAGATGAAAAAGGAGGAAGTCAAATGATGGAGTAGATAAAAGAGGAAGACATAATAGACCAGGATACTATGGGAAAGGCCATAGAAAGGAAGAGAATGTGGCACAAAATGTATGGAGATGTTGTAGGTGGGATGAAAGGAGGTAAGGAGATGAGGAAGGTGAAAAAATATGGGGGAAGAAGAGATGTCGAGAAGATATAGGAGACAATTGAATGAACTGGGATGTTGTGGAGAAGACCATAGTAGGTAGAAAATATGGAACCCGCATGGAGATGCATGTGGGAGATGAAAGGAGAAAAAATATGGAATATTTATAAAGAGATAGAGTAACGATGGGGAAATAAGGAGGAATAATGAGGGGAAAAGAGGAAGAATATATAAAGAGAAAGAGAGACAATAAGAAAAAGTGGGAGGGAGGAGAGAAAATAGGGAAATGGTGTAAAATAAAGGGATTCAAGAAGGAGGATATTCTTTGAGAGTGTAAAGAATTATAAATGTAGAGAGAATAAAGAGGGGAGGAATGGTGTGGAGTGTAAAAACCCATGGAGATGCTTGAGATGAGGATAAGAATGTTATGAGGAAATAGAAAAAGAATGTATGATGAAGATAATAAAGATATTGACAAGGAAGAATGGAAGATGGAGAGGTGGGTAAGAAAGGAAAAGAATGGGTGGAATTGGAGAGAAGGTGGGGGAGGAAAAAGAGAGTGAAGGATAAAATGGGCAATGACAGTGAACTCATGTTAGGGGAGACCAATGATAATGTTTTTGGGGAAGGAGGGTGGAAAAGGTGGAGAGAATGCAAAGAAGGACAAAGAGAGTGAAAAAGGAAATGTAAGATGATGATGAGTGAATCTTAGGGGAGACCAACAATAATTATGGGTGGGGAATAGGGGTATAAATGTGGGATAATTTGAGAATATGTAGATGGAAGAGTAAAGAGAGGGTGAGTGATGATTTGTGACAAGATGAAGGAGAAGACACGATGCAGAGGATGAGTATTAATGAGAAGAATGTGAAGAAATGAGATATGAAAAGAGTGTTAGAGAGCAGATGAAGAAAGAAAGAAAGAGGAGGGGGAAATGGGGAAAATTAAAATGGTCAAACAAGGAATGATCAAGTATGATTAACAAGTTGAATATGGTTGACGAAATCTATGATATGATAGGTTGATGAAGGGTAATGGTGGGAGGAAAAGTTATTTTGTAGGGGAGACCATGAGGAAGGAATGATGAGTGGGTGGAGGGAGAAGTATAGAATGACAAATCCATCTTAAGGGGAACCCTTAAGTAAGACTATCATGTGATAGAAGTGATTAAGTAAGAATTCAAAGCAAAGGATGGTGGTGATGAAGAATGAGAAACAAGAATGGGGTGGGGATGCAGATAGAATGGTTAGTTGATAGAGATGATACTGTTGAAGGGCAAGACAAATGGTATGGAGGAAACTTGTTTTGATGGGGAAGTACAAGATGATAAATAAACCTTAATAGGAAATCTTAAGAAATATTGTCATTCCGCATGAACACTTAAGTAAGATTTTGATTTAAAAAAACTTAAGTGTAGATTAATTTGTTATATTATTATCTATGCTACAATAAGTAAATATGATAGGAAAGTACAAAAATGACTCAAGTAAATAAGAAAAGTAAGTAAAAACCTAAGTGCAATGAAGAGTTAGAAAACTTAGCTGATTTCAAAAATATCATAGTAGTGTGCAAAGGTGTAAGATATGAAGGACGACAAGACAAGACCTCAAAACCAAACATAAAAAAGTGCAAGAGTGCAAGAGGAGTACGGACCGGGCGTTGGGATTGGTGCACTGGGATTCTAGGTGCTAGGATCCCTTCCTAGGCACTAGAGACTACGCATGAGCACCGGAGAGGAATTTTGTAGGGTTGTTAGTTGATCCGAAACCCTCATTGTTTGTCGTTAGATGGTTTCACTATGATCAACGATGTCACTAATAACCTACAATAAATATATCACTTGCAAAACCCTCAAAATAATATCAAATCCTAAAAAATAAGGATGTAAAATGAGGATTCAAACTATCCTCACCGTCAAAAAAGTGATCTTACGACTAAGCATTGCACTACATCTCGGACCCAATATACTTATATGTGTATGTGTGTGGAATTATTCCCTAGGTGTATATTTTACGTGTCGCACTTGATAGCGATAAAGTAGATAACTATAAAAAGATACAATAGACATGTGCATGGAATAAAATGAGCTTCCCTCCTATGCATGTGATGCATAAAACTATCCCTTCTCCCTTGTAATGGTGCTAGATGAATGCAAATATGATCTTGAGTGCTTGTGAGATGCAACCTTAGGTGATAGTATAGATGCTTAGAGCTTGGTCCTTTAATTTGGTCACATAACTTTATATTTATATGATTCTCTTTTTCAAATTTCGTAATTAATCACTAAAAGGCTGAACCCTAAGAGATAGGGATGACCAACGACTGAAAGGAACCAAAAAGGAGTGAGAACAGAGAAATAGGTATAGGGTTACTAGAGGGGACGAGGGCGCTTGGGCACTAGTATCTTAGCTAGGAGATTGTGTTTAAAGCCAGAAAAGGTGAAGTATGAAGGGTCAAACTAGGTAGTGAGGTATGTAAGGCTAAGAGGGAGGCTAGAAAGGAAAATAAGAGACCAAGTATAATGATCAATTAGTACTTTTCTCCCGTAAGAAGCATATGAATAGTAGTATGTGAATAGGACCTAGTAATGTACCTAAAGTGTGTGATTTAGTGTCTACATTTTCCCCCACTTTATGTTGGTGAGAGAATGTTTGGTAACATAAAGTAGATAGAGATGCATGCTTGATAACCATGTAGATAGATGTAGAAGTGTGTGTCAAGAAAAGAAAAGAGTGGAGTGATAAAACATATGAAACACATATGTTAAAGAAGAGGAAGTAAAAATAAAATTTATGAATAATGACCCTAGGGTGGAAACACATGTGTAGATTTTTTATGTTGTACTTGTTGTTGATGACGATGATTGTTGTGTGTTGATGTTGACTACCACTTCCCATAAGGATGGACCTACAAAAGAGAAGAATGCACAAGTAGTCAAATATGTGTGTATACATGTAAAAAGTGTGTAAATAGTAGACAAAAGGAACATGTGCACCTAATCCGTGATGAGAAAAAGTGATAGAAAGGATCTTGAAGATGTTGATGAAGAGTGAGTTTTTCAGTGATCTCACACCATGATAGAAGAAGTGTAAAGAGAAAGGTCTATTATTATTCCCAAACCTTTGAATTCTTCCCCGAAGTAAAAAAACCACTAGATATGGTGTGTATAAGTCCAATCCAATGTAAATAAGTATGATCAAACATGATTGCCAAGTGTCTTTGAAGGAATTCTGCCATGTGAAATGCCTATGTGATAATGCTGAAAATTGTATCGAATCGAAATATTATATATATCTTCCCCTGGTCTCGTGCACCCAGGGAATGGAAAAAAGCACCTAGGTGTCCAAGTCTCATTCTTGGTGCTAGTGTTTGTGATGAAGTAAGGACCCAAGTCTGATTTTGAGCCCTATTTAAGTCTTTAAATTGTGATGACTCTATGTTGTAGACCGTACTAAAATTTGACTGTAGACTATTGAACTAGTACTTTGTAACTACTAAATGGGGTGAATGATTTACCCAATAGATGCCCCCTCATTTGGGGTGCATGTGATGTCGCTAAGAGGATGTGGCCTAAAAGAGGACCCCATGCCAAAGTGATACCGATATATAGAGGGAATGTGCTTGGTAGAAACCAAGGCACATGCAAATAGTGGATAGAAGACAAGTGTTAGTGCAAAAAGCATGTATATAGACAATAATATAAGCTACCAAGAAATAAAACAATGTATACTTTGAATTTTGGGTTGTAAACATGGGACATCCCTCATGATGTTTCAAGAAAATTGAGGCCGTAGTGGCTAAAAGCATAAAATGTGCACATAAAACAAAGCATAGGGAAAATCCCACAAACAATGGAAAATAATGGTAGACAATAGTAAGTAAACATTAGATAACCATGGTGATAAATAGGTCATGTAAGGAAAATTATACACATGAAGCACCCATTAGCATGTTAGAAAAATATAAGCAAGGCATGTATAATATGATATAGTAGTGTGATATGTACAATAATGAAACAATAACACCTGAAATGTGTATGAATGTGGATGCCCTAGGAGTTGTTGCGGGATTGGTATGAGGAACTACACTAAACATCCATGCTATATGTATCGGTCTATGTAAGGTCCGTAATCACAACTACAAAGAAAGTGAACATGCATGTGTGTATGATAAAGATAATGACATACAAGATATCTATCTAGCATGTGTAATAAAGTGAAAATGTAAGCATAAGTGAGTAAGAACTATGTGCAACTAAGATATGCAACATGATGTGGATGATATGGAATGGAATGCAATATGAATGTGATAGGGGTAGTGTGCCCCCAATTATGGATCTATGCATTAGTGAAATTTGTTTCATTTATAAAATATCCCTTAGCAAATCAAGAATAAACTGTATAACAAGAATGATTCATTGGGAAATGGTGTAAACAGCAGGTGTTTTATATAGAAAAATTTGAGCAAGATAGCATAGAGTCTAGATTTTATGCTAATGCCATGTGATGTGAAAGATGCAAGAAGATATGAGTAAGATGCTAGAATGATTGATGATGTATCCTAGAGTGTAGATCATATAATGTGTAGAATGGTGTAAATTTTGGGAAGGGATCCTAGTGTCCGAGAACCCCAAAGACTGGGCCTCGATGCTCGGTCCCTACTCCTCCTAAACTCTTGCACTTTTCTAGGTTCGGTTTTGAGGTATGGTAATCTTTGTCATTCCGCTAGTCTTCCTCTTTCGCACATTACCAGGATATTTGTAAAATTACCTAAGTGTTCTAACTCTTCATTACACTTAGGTTTTTACTTACTTTACGTATTTTCTTGAGTTGTTTTTGTACTTTACCATCATATTTACTTATTTTAAGATACATAAGAATTTAACAAAGTAATCTACACTTAAGTTTATTTTTGTTATAATTGATTTCAAACTAAAAATGATGATGAATAAAGGGTGACAGACAATAAGGTACTATTCATAGGGGTAGAAAGGTTAGGGTGGAGTAGATGATACCAGTGAAGGGTGGGAAAAATAGTAGAGAGTAAAAGTGGTTGGATGGGGAAGTGTGGGATGAAAAATTATCTCGGGGAGATGTTAAGTAAACTCGCATGTTGTAGGAGTGGTTGAGTAAAAATATCAATATGAAAATGAAGACGAGGAATGATGGGAAAAAATTAGTGTGATATGTGGTGATGTGAGTGATTGAAGGAGACGAGGGAAGGGGGCATGACAAGATGGACTGAAAAGGAACCCTAAAGTAAATTTTCCATATTGTGACAATTTGTAAGTAAGATTACAAAGAAGAAGATGGATACTAGGAATAATGGGAACAAAAGAGATGATTTTTGTGAGGATGTAAGAGGTGATGATGAGGAAGGAAGGGACCAAAGGAGTGTAGGATGAGTGGTTGAGGGATACATGTAGTAAAAATATGGATTATGAGGAGAATCCTTGAATAGGATTCCCATGTTAGAGGAGTGGTGAAGCAAGATTGTCAAGTTGAAGAGGCGGGAGGAAAGAGGTGTGTGGTGGTGATGGTCACACAATGAGAGATGTAATGATGGAAGAGTTTATACTGTAGGAAGATCTTAAGAAGAGGGTGTACCTCAAACAAGAGTCCCATGCTATATGGATGGTTAAGAAAGATTGTCAAGTTGAAGGATTAAGGTGTATAAGAGTGTAATGGGACATGTAAGAATGAAGAAAAGGGAGGAAGATACACATAGTGGGGGAAGGGGATGAGAATGGTGAAAAGTATGAGGTGTGTAAAAATGGCATGTGGGTGTAAATGGGGAGGGAGGATGAATGGATAAAATACATGTTGGCCATGGTGGGGAATGAGGAGTTATAGGATAGTGAATATTTCATGAGGAATAACCTCAAGTAGGATTCATAAACCGGAGGAGTTACTAGGAAGAGTGAAAGGATGTGGTGCAAAGTAGATTGTCGATCATGCAAGAAGATACTCACATGATGAAAGCATATTAATTTTAATATAAAACACAATGGGATAGATTATGATGAATAGAATGTAGTTGTAATCACCACATGTAGACAGGGGCCATGAAAGTGGTATGATTCTCCCGTATGATAAGTAATCATATGAGAGAAGTAATGACATACAAAAGAAGCATATTAGAGGGAACACCATGATACATAAAATCAAGATGCCCCAGTAATATATAAGAACACAAGACAATAAATAATAAATTTTTAGCTAATAATGCAACACAAGAAATTTCAAATTTTTCCATAATGTGTCCCACAATGAAAACTAATTATATGTTCCCTTAAGCAAGATTATGATGATTCAAGATGGAATTGGTCATTTTCCTCAAGAAAGGAAATAATGAGATACAAGATTGTCCCAAGAGAGGATACATGTGAAAGAGATATCATTTAGGTTGGATAGTCATAAGATGGTTGGAACAATTATTTTGGATAGGAGTTAAAATTTTGAATTGTGTTGGTTGTGGGGTGTTTGAGTTTTGATTGATTTTTTGTAATTTTTTAGGATTTTAGGATTATATGAATGTTCTTGTAATTTGGTTATTTGGTTTGGATTTTATTTTTTTAGAATTTTTTAGTGTGTTTTAGATGTTTTTAATTTTTTTATGTTTTTTAGATGTGGATGATATACTAGATGGTAAAATTTCTGACTAAAAAAATGTAGTGGTTATGAGAGGTGATAGGATAGAAGGAATGTGATATCATTTGTATGTACATTGCGCCTCACAAGAACTCATGCTCTGAAAAATATTAATTTTTATCTCCATTGGTAGGATATTCTATTGATGACATGATGAAAATAATTCTAGCTCCACCCTTGACTCCACACAACTAGTAAAATGTGAGGTTTCATCACCGTGAATTAAGAAGGATGTGGGACATATAAAATGGATATACGACAAGTGTTGATAATGGTCCATTTGGGAAATTTTTAATTAAATTCCTTTTAAGATTATGAGACCAATTTCAAAATGATTTTCACTTTATAGGTCACTTCACCTGTAATTATACTTGTGAGTGGCCTACTGATTGGCAAGATTAGGTTAAGGGATAGTTCTCTCTTAACTTGGGTGTTGGTTTAAGGAAATGGCTAAGTAGTAGCCATGCGTGGAGATAGGATTTATACGTAAGGGCATGTGTACAAGGAGGGGAAGTAATTATAGGATAGTGTGTGGGGATGTACACACCATGAAGGAGAAAGTCAACATGCAAGGTTGTGCGCACACAAGCAACATTAAGGACTTATCCAATTTTCCAAATAGGGCTAAAATAAAAAAGCAAAAGATGGAGTGCTGCTGAAGAAATGTCTAGAAATAGACAAAATCAAGATGACTTAGTGGACACATAAAGGAAAATAAGGCACATGTAGAGAAAGGAAGAGGAAAAACACATGGAGAAGGCTAAAAATAAGATTAAAGTAGATAAAATCATGGAGCTATTTATAGCTCAATCTATTGTTAACACCAGTTGTAAAAGCATGCAATCTATTTGTGAGCATGCCTATTTTTAGGAAGGTACGTGTAATAAGTGAAGGAAATTCCCACCCTATAAATATAAGGGATGATTCATTATAATATCTAGATAGGAGTTAGTGCAGATCGGGGAGCATTATTGAGATAATGAGTTAGCATGAGTTCTAAAGTGTTATTATGGAGTCTATATGAGGGTGTGCATGGTCCAACACATTGATGTAATAGATTGCAATGTACTCATCTTATATGTTATATAATGAATTTTAGTTTTGATGGATAATTACTTGTGGATTGCTAAATCTACTATGTGCCTGACATGGCTCGATTAGTATTCAAATTTTAATCTTCATTATCTATGAATGATTTCCTTATTATATGTGTTTCTCATTTGACATGATATGATGTATCTTATTATATGAATTATTTTGATTTTTATGAACATGAAAATGTATGTTAACATCTTTCTAAGCATAAAAACTAGGGACCCGGAGGTTGTGTGTGCTTCAGGTGAGCTTCTAGACTTGTTTGGATGAGGTGTCAATATGTATAACTATATTGGTACTAAAAGACTACATTTTGATTCCATTTTGGGACCTCTTTTCAATATTTCTATTAGGATGTCTGCATGGTCCAACACATTGATGTAATAGATTGCAATGTACTCATCTTATATGTTATATAATGAATTTTAGTTTTGATGGATAATTACTTGTGGATTGCTAAATCTACTATGTCCTGACATGGCTCGATTAGTATTCAAATTTTAATCTTCATTATCTATGAATGATTTCCTTATTATATGTGTTTCTCATTTGACATGATATGATGTATCTTATTATATGAATTATTTTGATTTTTATGAACATGAAAATGTATGTTAACATCTTTCTAAGCATAAAAACTAGGGACTGGAGGTTGTGTGTGCTTCTGTGAGCTTCCAGACTTGTTTGGATGAGGTGTCAATATGTATAACTATATTGGTACTAAAAAGACTACATTTTGATTCCATTTTTGGGACCTCTTTTCAATATTTCTATTAGGATGTTGCATGTAGATGGAGTTCTTACTGTCTTTGGAGAATATTGAGAATTAAATATATGACTGACAAGATACATTTACTCAGAGATATAGCACTAGACCTAATTTCAATGTGTGAAAGTGGGTGGAAGACAATATCTATGATTGTTTATATAAGATGATTTTTATTTTTCTAGTATAATTATACCAATGGTCAAGGCAGCCTATGTGGCTAAAAAAGGTTTATGGATAGCAATGAAGCAAAATTTGAGACATGAAGACTATCAAGCACTCTCTAATTTGGATGAGCCATGGATAAGAGCTGTAGATCATTAGTGGGAAGGTATGTTGTGTAGTCATAACTTGGAGTACATGATTTTGACATACTCTTTCCCAGAGGAAGTATAGTTTTGGTTTTTTTGCAAGCCGAGAGGATCTTATTTACGTGTAACACCTTTAGCTATCAATATCTTGATGGTTGAACTAGGAATGGAGAACTTACCAATAACGAGCTAAAACTCCACCGCACGTAGGGGTAGGAAGAATGTTTTGTAAGGATAGTTAGGGCCCTAAGAAGAAATACAAAGAGAGGAAAGAAGAATTAGGAATAACAATGTGTGAAAGAGGGTGGTTGATGAGGAACTCGAGGTTGAGAAGCATGATAGGTTGATGAATTTATGAGAGCCTTACGAAGGTGAGGGGCCACAATATCAATGTCCTCCTGACATTGGGAAAGTGCACAGAGAGACCTTATCAACATTTGATGAGAGTGATTACGAGGAGAGAATGACAACTATGGGATCACATCTAACCCAACATGGCTACCTAGCCCTTATACAAGGTGTTTATAATTCATAGGTTATTGTGGAAGAGCATCATATCGAAGGAGAGCAAGAGGATATCCATGTTGGGTAGGAGATATAAGTATACATATTTTAGTTACCATAAAGGAGGCACAAAAATTAAATAGATGCACATGGTAGCACATCAGTGTTAGTGTTTGAGAACAAGTGTTTTCGG